>DWPV01002058.1:0-18294 GCA_018251915.1 Urbanus proteus proteus
TATCTAATATCGAAATGAAACCAAACTGAATGGCTAACTTTGTTCTACCAGATAGTAGGATGTTTTAAATGCACTTTTTCGTCATTTTTTCGTTTTATGCCCTTGTCCCTCCGAAGGTGCGACTTATTTATTTTTTGGCAACTCTACTATTACCTAGTCTACCCAGCTTTGTGTAGTATATAAATTGGTATGTAAGAAAATGTACAGCATGATACTATGAATGATATTATTATGCGATACATTGTCTGAGCTTAAATAGCTCTTCAAGTTAGATCCTTTGTCAATACGTAAAAGATTTAATAAAATAGATTTAGCTAATAAAAAGAAGTGCTTGCTATCTTTACGCTAAACATGGCGACGGTATTTACATGTTACAAACATACTCTTTGACTTCAATTTCCTAAAAAAATATTGCATAAAACATTTATTTAGTTTTATATATTACAAATATATACATTTGAAAAACTAAGATCTTAAATATACATATATACACAAAGCTATAAATATCTTTAAAAAAATCTTCGAATATGTCAGATATTTTGTCTACATTATAATTATTATGTAACCAGCTCTGCACGTTATAATTTTCCAAAATGATTTTCAAAATGCAGTTTTACAAAACGCCTGCGTTGTAACAGAACAATTGAATGTGCATAAATATCACCGTAGGATCCCCTCGATCATCCCTGGCTCCCTCGGGACTATACGAGACTGGATACAGGGTGATACTAGTCTAACACTGTTATACTTTATAATATTCCCCGTTGTATTATTTGCGTGCTAAAAATTCCTAGTTAAGATTTATTTTTATTAGATCGAAGTAGCAAACGAGCATGCAGTCTACCTGATGGTAAGTAGCTACTGCCGCCCATGGACATCTGTAATCAATCCCGGATAAAAGCACAGTTCTACCTGAGGTCGGCCTCAGATGTTTTGCTACCCCTGAGGACTAAGTTGGAACGCCTCGATTAAGTATGTGTCCCTAACCACACCCTTCAAACCAGAACACAGCAGCGCTACATTGCTGTTGTAAGGCAAAATGGGTGTAGCGGTGGTGCCGCCGGAGTCAAACTACAAAGGCTCTATCAACTTTAAAATAATGCTAAAGTCCTAATTAAGATATTCTATATTCGCTGATAATAATGATGAATTTAAAGTTTCTATAATATAACCCGGAATAAGCTGAACGTTAGTAATACGCAATATATTTTAATAATATTATAGAAATAGCAAATGAGCATGCAATACCCTTAGTACGAGTTTGTAACGTTTTCTTTATACGACCTCAGATTACGTTTACGTCCGTTTTCCACAGTAAAATTTTAGTACCTAAACGGTCCGCTAGGAGCGCTGCATGTAGATGTGCTTTACATCCTAAATGTAAACGTTACTCGTTTCTCCAAACTTAATAAACTAGTAATAGGGGTACAGTTAATCAGATGGTAAGTGACCACTGTCGCTATATAGACACAGTAGGATTTTCTCCTGTGTCGTGGGTGCCATGGACAACACACAAGACATGGACACACACCCAGACCAAGAACGGAAATTTAAACTCATCATTCAAATTTCCGCCTCGCTGGGAATCGAACCCAGGACCCTCGGATTAGCGCTCCAGCGTGTTAACCATTGCGCCATCCGGGTCGTCAAAATTAAAATTAAATTATAAAATTTACTTAATTTTAAAAAATCTATATATCCATTAAAACATCTACTACAGATGCAGTTCTAAACGTTGTCATCATAATGAAAAAATACAAAGATTAATGACAATTAAATAACTTTAATCAAATAAGCTTGATGAATTGTGATCATGAAAAGTAATCATAACATAAATTAAAAATGATTAGAAAATTTTTGGACAAAAAAATAAATAAAAAGTGCAACTTTAAACATTTCCGAACATCCTGTACATCTCCCAGAGGGCTGCGCTAAGCCGGAATCACTATACCGTTTGAGGGAGTAAATTGTAATATCATGTTTTGCTCCACGATTATACCTACATGTATACTGTTATAACTATAATTTTAATATATTCAACGCCTTTTTAACCCTTTTTGTGTCCCAATGTTGGACTCTAATCTCCCCAAAATCTATACAAATAAATATAATTGATTAAAAATAACACTTTTATGCATATGAAAGTATACACGATACCTATAATGAAAATGCAATTAAAAAAAAATGTCTGTCTGTCTGTTTGGCTGAGCTAATCTTCTAAACGACTGGACCGATTTTGACGAGACTTTCACTAGAAGATAGCTGAGGGTCTAAGGCGTAACTAAGGTTACTTTAATTTTTGAAAAATGAATTAGCGCGCGCTCCACGCGCATGCGTTCGTCGTCGCGGAAGAGCAGAATGACATTTTTGTTTAAATATGTATTCTTTTTTACTTTTTAAACGCGGGTGAAACCGCGGGGATCAGCTAATTTTCTATAAACCTATCTTACTACTATGTATAACCCTTTGTCTTCTCCTGCTTGTGGATGCCGTGAGCTCAAAGTCGAATGTACAAACACACAAAACAAGGAAAAAATCGAAATCCATCATTCAGATATCTATCCGGGAATCAAACCTGGGACCCCCTGCGCGTCTGAACGGTATGGTAACCACTCCGCCACGGGGCTCGTCAAATGGTTATCATTACTTTTCCAAAAACCTTCATTAAAGTTTAATACCACCATCATTACTATATAGCAATAATAAGTTTTTTACTTCTATTAGCATATTATTAGCTATTATTTTTACTGCTAATAGTAGTAAAAAATATCAAAAAAATCAAAAACCAAAACATTCTAATCCTTCTCAAAAATACTTGAAAAATCTCTGCATTTTAAAAGAAAATAGCTCTAAAAAACCGAGAACGTAATCCGGACCCCTCTCAATTCTTCACGGGCACCCTCCCATATCGTTAAGGGTTGCATCCCCTTTAATTGCTACCCCTCAAGGGAGTATAATCTTCTATTAGATGTTTCTTCCTATTTGCGCGAATTGAAATAACATTTTAAAGACATAAATATTGTGAACGGAAATCTGACTTGAATGATTAATTTTTAAATTGTATTTTTTAGTTGAAGTAATTGGTACCAGTGGCGGATTTATGAAATAGCCAATGCCTTTTTTCTTCACAGCCTATTTTGTATTGATGTAGCAAACAACCACGCAGTCTGTTTGATGATATGTGGCAACTGCCGCCTATGTACATTCGTTAGCAACCTTCGATAAAACCTGTCTTACCTAAGGCTGGTTACAAATGCGTTGCTACGCTTGAGAACTAAGTTGAGACGTCTCGGATAACTTCTCTCTTACCACCCTTCAGACCAAAACACAATAACGTTTAACATGATTATTTTAGGACTTTAAACCTAAACACGTATATAGGTGGCAGTGTCAATTTTCTATCAAGCATTTTGAAGGTGAAGGCTATTTGTAGGAAACTTCTAAGCCGCAACCGCCACACTATTTTAACTAGCGATAGTGGATAAGCGCAGCTGTGTTTTTTTTATATCATGGAAATAGCAAACGAGCATGCAGTCCACCTGATGACAAGTGGCCACTGCCGCCCATGGACATCTGTAATCAACCCCAGATAAGAACACAGTCCTACCTGATGTCGACCACAGATGCGTTGCTACTCCTGAGGACTAAGTTGGAATGCCTCTGATAAGTATGTCTCCCTAACCACACCCTTCAAAGCAGAACACAGCAGCGCGACACTGCTGTTATAAGGCAGAAATAGGTGTGGCGGTGGTGCCGCCAGAGTCGAACTACATGAATACACAAACACTCAGACCCAGAACAGAAATTTTAATTTATCATTTAGATATCTGTCTAGCCGGGAATCGAACCCGGGACCCATTGAGCGTCAGACTGGTAAGATAACATTGGTAACCGTTCTGCCACGCGCGTCAACATTTGCTAAGTAGGTATAAAAAACATTACCATCCTGACGTTATCGAGTAAAAAGATATAAATTAACACGTACTGCAAAGATAATTCACAAATTCATTTGTTCTCTTGTCCATGATTGTCCACGCTTCCCGAGGGGTGCAATGATTTGTGTCCCCATGAGTAATCTTTTAAAGGGATGATTTTCGGCTTTTTAAAGTAATGAAGTCGTTTAAGAACCGTTTTAGATTGGAACAGTTAATGTTATGCCATTATTATTTAAATTTAGTAACGTTTGACTTTAAATACAATTTTCGTTAAGTTTATCTAAAATAGGAGTAACTAATAGAAATTATTAAAAGACGCCTAAATATTTAAAAGCAATGCTTGCATACGTACACGCAAAAATAAATTTTACTTACTATGTTAACTATACTACCAAAAAACCAATACGCGACACTAAAAAAATATGGACATTTTAGTAGAATTACAATATTCTTCCAAGACGGACATGGTAAGGCTTTTACGATTATATTGCCATCTATTAGCCATTTGAACAAACTAAAATGTACCTCAATCAGCCCAGTTACACAGCTCACCATTTAGTTAACAAATGTTTCAACAGATGGCAGCACTACATTTGGTAATATCCATAAAGGAAAGAGACAACTATCATCTTTCTCTTTTCTGTGGTAATATCAATGATGAAAAATATTGTTTGGAATAATTTACTGGATGTCTTTTTTTTATTTCGACAAAAAAATATTTACGGAAGGAAATTTAAGGCATAATTCACAATTATGTGACATTAGTAATATAACGGCTATTGACGTGATCGGCGACAGTATCTTTAAGTAAGGAAAAGTATGTGTAAAATAAAAATATGAAAGTGTTTCTATTGTTCCGTGATGATAAAATAAAACAAAATAAGAATTGAATAAGAAATATTTAATTTGTTACAATGATTAAAGCTTGTTTAACATGAATGCAAAGAAACAGACATTCCACATTTTGTTAATTCATAGTAAAATAACTTGAAGATTTTTTGTCCTCAGGAGTGATCAACGCAATAATTTATAAAATGAATTAATAAACCACTTTGCCAATTCGTGTCAGAAATAGGTAACGAATCATTCAAAACATAATATAAATAAGTCAGTTCTAAAGAAACATGACAATGCACAAACAAATAACCTACGATTGTTTGAGAATTCAACAACGTATCCATAGTATCCATACCTAATAATAAATAAATGTTCCTAAGTAATATTCAATATTTATTGAAAATGTCCAACAAATGCCTACTCATAACGTAATCTAACAAAGAGTTGCAATGACTCAACTCGATCCCAGGCGAGACTGCGCAATTAGTGGCTTTGTTAATAGGCCCCAGACTTAGCAGTGCCATGATCTTTTGTTAATAAAATCTAAATGATAACAATCGTGAAAAATCTATATTTTTGTTATTGTATCGAAAGAGTTATATGGAACTTACATTACGGTAAAACAGATAGATTTATTAAAAAACCTCGATTGATATAATTTTCTTGTATGAGAATTACCTCCAACACCATTCAATTTAAATCAAAAACAGTTTTGTTATGTATTTAGAGTCTAAATTTTAGACAAACAGAGATACAAATTCTTTATCTTTTCTTGAAATTATGTCTAATTGAAAATAATGGTCACATCTTTTAATGGTGAAAGCAATAATCGTGAGGCAACATACATACCTACCTCATACTTACTACATACAAATTGGCCCGATTGGGATTGGAATTGGGCCGACACTAGCGCCGATTGAGTTCAAAATTGGGTGGATATTGGGTGAACTAAAATAAATTTGTTAAACGAAGTCGGGAATTTTTTTATATGTGTATTAAGACATTTGATCATACTGGTCATAACGGCCATCATTAATGGCCAATCCAACCTATTTTATGAGTAGGAAATGACATCATTTTTGACAGATTAGATTGGAATTGGAATTGATATTGGTGTTGTGATTAGCACTGCTCCTTAAATTTAAAAATTGTCTGTCTGTCAGAGTTTAATAATAAATTCTTTCTGGATACAGGCATTTTTAGCACCCACAACTTCCAAAAGTCTCTATGTTAAAATTGTCAATTCATAATTTAAAGATATTTACTTAAACATCTGTAATGGCATTCGAAACAAAGCATTGTTATGGAAATTCTTAACGTCATTAATGTTTAGAATACTTACTTACTTCCACAATAATAAATTTTATAACACCTGTTGGAAATGCAATAGAAATGAGATTAAACAAGACTCGTGTGAATATTATGGTAAATAAAGGAAAATGATTCAATTAGTTCTATTTTTAGAAACGAACTAATTCTGTCATTGAATCTTTCAGCTTACAAGAAATCAAAGTGGATTGGTATGATAGTAAAATGACATAAACTGATAATCTACATTTTTTATTGTTATGATTTTTCGGGGAACTATTTGTCTAATTGATGAAATATATATTTTATATAAAATTCGGAAACCATACCACCGTGCAACCACAGGTGTCACTAACATTTAATCTATGCAAATAAATAAATTTGAAGTGGCTGTTTGTGATTTTAAAATAACAACTATTTACTCAATGCGTATGCTCAATTTTTGGTCTGTCTATTTGGCTGAGGTAATCTTCTAAACAACTAGACCGAGTTTGACAGGGCTTTCACTGGAAGATAGCAGAAGGTTAAAGGTGTAGCTACTTTAAGGCTACTTTAATTTTGGAAAAATTCCATAGCGCTCCACAAGCACGCGCGCGCTTTCGCGGAAGCGCTGGGTATCACTTATACCGTGAAACAATATAGACATCGTTAATCTACAATAAAAAATATTGGAGACCTGAAATCTGAAATCGGTCACCGATTCATCACGGACTAACGTTTTCTGGACCCATAGCCCCACACTAAGATATTTTCCTGTGTCGAAGTGTCGTCGGTGTCACGGACACACACACAGACGAATAGTCAAACACAGACCCAGATCAGAAATCTAAATTATCTATTATTGGGCAGGGATCGAACCAGGAACCCACGGTTTGTCAGACCGATATGGTATCCGCTCCAGTCATCAAATAGTATTTATTTTCCACGTATACCCATTTTTAGGAATTTTCCACTTAATACACTTTGCATTTGGACTAGCTTCTAAGAAAATATCGTCCGATGCATGGATTTGCTTTTGACTCATCGAAAAATTCCTGACCACTTCTGTTTTCGTTAAGTGTGTCAATTTACGTGATTTATTGTTCATCATTACGCACGTTATGAGAACAATATTAATAATAAAGCTGATCTATATTTTTACATAAATAAACTTAAATAGCATAACAGTCATAACCAATTAGGGGTCATTTATAAATTATATCACATGTTATGGGGGAGAGAGGGATCGACGAAGTGTGACATTGTGCCAAGGGGTGGGGAAGGGTCCTTCGTCTTCACATTTCGAAATTGGGAACTGTAGTTTTAATTTAATTATTTTTATGTATTTGTAAAATATGTGACGTCATCTAAAAATGAGACCAGCTGACAAAGGGGAGAGAAGGGTCAAGAAATCCAAATCCATCATTCAGATATTTATGTGGCCGGGATCGAACCTGGACCCTGCGTGTACACCATTATGGTAACTGGGTAACATCTCCACCCCGCAAGTCGAATTAAATAAAAATCAAAAAGATTTTATTCAAAGAATTCGATTCTGTACAGAATTATTTTTGAACTTTTGTATTTATTATGCAGATTATGCTTCAAAATAAACAGTATGATACACATCACGGAAAAGAGAGAGAAATGGAAGTGGCATAGGAGCCGATTAGTACGGAAACAGATGTAGCCAAACAAACACAAAAATCAGTACCTAATCGTATTCTTACTACTAAAAACCTGCCTGTGATCAACAAATAACGAGACATGTTGATGTTTTACAAAAACTTTACGTGTCGAAAAACAAATTTTACGCGTGACAATGACAAGCACTGACGTTAAGTAGGCAACGCTGATCATACTGGTAGTCGCTTCAATTCACCCACGTGCCAATTCCAGTTGTATCTTTCATTCACATGCACAGATTCGTTATCTGTGCCACACATTAATCTCGTACCTAAGTGGTTCTACGAAATGGGTCTACTACCTCTAATGGCTTAATAATGGCAACCATTATGAAGATAACATGAACGTGACACAAAATAATTATTTTAGATGTAGGTATGAATAACCATGTTGTTTAGTCTGTAGTTAGAATTTGAAACTCGGCCTCTCATAGCAGGAGGTTCAAATTCCAGAGACTTATTGAGAGCTCCTCTCTGAGTGTGAAGTAAGTTCGAAAAATCACAGATAAATATATTCTCAAAAATTTGCATTTCGTGAGGACTATGTTGGCCACCTAATTGTAAGTGAATTGACCGCCACACTTCCAACGAAACACAAGAATCGTTTTAGGCTACCTATACAAGGTTTCCATAAACAGGAAAAAGTTCCCCAAAGGAAGTTTCCCTACATATCATAAAATGTCTACGTAGTGAATAACGCGATCAAAATAAGAATAGGAACGAAAATCATCTTCAACTGAAATGATTTATCTGAATAGTAAGGTTTGCAAAAAATAAAGTAGTTGCGTTTTTTTACGTGTAGGTATATATTTTTAATAGTAGAAATAATTACAGTTAATTACTTAGATTTTTTTGCAAACCTTACATTAATACCTTAAAACATTTTATTTCAAGGCCAATTTCTTTCCTATTCTTATTTTGATCGCATATTAATTATGTCTGTCCTTATAAGCCAAAGTCCCTTCCATATTGTAGAACATCTCTTTGTGTCTTTTTGTGCTCCTATAAGTAAAAAATTCTCTTACAAAGTTGCCCTCCTTCTATCGGGTAAAAGTTCTCAAGTGTGTGAAGTCACACTCAGGCAGCATTCATTCTCTAAAATCCCTAATTCAATTTAATTCTAAGAGTGCCCAGTATTGGGAAAAATCATTTTACAAACAGAGCCACGCGCACACCTAGTTTTATATTTAAAAACAAATTAATCACAAAACTCACACGTCTCATACAGTTATGAGATTAGGAAGATTAATGTATTGTCAGCTTGTATTGATAATGTTTGACAAATATCCAAAATGGCGGCATTTGACCGAATAACGGTTTACTAAATTATGTTATGTCGTGGATAAATAGTATTCGTAACTCCTTATTAAAAAAATTGTAAAGAATTTCATAAGGAGGTTGTTTGGGAAGGTGGGAGGTAGCCTTCCATCAGTACCCTTAGTTAGTTACTAGTTTGTTACATTTTCTTGATACGATCTCGGTTTACGTTTACGCCCGTTTTTCCACAGTAATATTTTAGTACCTAAACGGTCCGCTAGGAGCGCTGCTTGTTAGAGCCCAAACGTAAACGAGGAACGTTTTACTAAACGTAATGAACTCGTAATAGGAATACAGTTCCATCAGATGGACGATACGTTTGCGAAGTTTGATATGAATCCATTTTATCCTTACATCAAGTTAAAAATGTTACGTCACGCTGCTATGACGTCATGATATCCCGACATGTTAAAATGTTACGTCATTGCACTTGTATGACGTCACCGCTTCCTGATATCAGTACTCAAACATCGGAACTGACTAGTTAGTGTACTACTAAACAGGTAATTGGCTAGTTAGTAGTACGTAACTCATGCGAACTAAAGGGAAGTGCTAACTTCGTAATGATAATAACTAGATATCACTAGTGGAACCCTGCGGTTTCACCCGCGTTTAGAAACATATTTAAACATATCTGAAATCCCGCTTTCCCAAGGGACCCGTATGCGCATGTGGCGCACGCTGCGGGTCCGCATGCTTTTTTCAAAAAAGTAGTATATGTACCTTAGGCCTGCAGCTATCTTCCAGTGACAGTTTCGTCAAAATCATTCCAGCCGTTTAGAAGATAACCTCAATTAAAAAGACAAACAGACAAAATTGTTTTTAATTGCATTTTTGTTGTTATACCTAGGTGTCGTGTACACTTTCATATGCATTGAGTACCGAGTTGTTATTTTGACGTCACAAACAGACACTTCAATTTTATTTAGTTGTTTTATAGTGCTTTAATAATGCAATAATAATAATACTTTGTATCCAAAAAATATAAAAGATCCAACTTAATGAGCTCAATGATCATAATAATGCAGGAAGCATCACTAATATACGAGTAATAGTACTTTACCAGGAATTCTTGTCTTGAGTACCAATAAAGACAAGTAGATAATACGATTAATAACTTGTAGACAATCTAGATCCACACGCCTACCTTTCTTGTGTGGGATGGCTGAGCTATAATCAGGGCTAGTCAATAGGTAGATACTTAAAATAGTTTGTACCTAAATTCAAGTAGGTACATATTAATAAAAGGTTCAAACTTCAATATTGTAAAAATGTACAAAATTTTTCAGTCTAAACATAATTCTGGTCTTATTTAACTGGCTGTATGCGTAATAAAAAGTATATTAAAAAAAAGAATTGGATATATACATATATGTTTAGTTAAAAAAACAATGGCGTAGAAATAACCAAACGTTTACTCGTATTTGAATCTTTCAGAGCGGAGCAGCGCATCCCTTCCACTGAAGGAACCCCCTCCTCCCTTAACAACAGCAGCGCCACCTACCAGATTACCTTGTACCCTACCTTTCAACCATAAACATCAAATAAAATTTAAATCGACTGAGCGGTCTAGGAAATTAGCGCATACGAACAATGGATCAACACGTCATGTTTTACATTAAGATGTAATTAAAACTTAACTTTAAAATATATTTACTTTTTATTCTTTTCTAATATTTTTCGACAGATTTCGAAATACTCGTAGCAATGCAAGTGGGCTTAGCTTTCGCAGAACGTAATAAGGTAAAGCCGATTTTTCCAGTTTCTATATTTTATGTGGAAATCGACAAAGAAAACAATGTTGACCTCAAAGGAAGTTGGTCATTTTGTTTATATTTTAAACCCAAATACAATATTTTTTGGAAAGAGACGCTTATGAATTATCCACGTGTTATTTTTAGACACAACCTGTGCGACTTCGCCCTCATTGACGCATGCGGGTTTTTCTAATTTTACTGTGGAATCCAACCAAATATGGTACCTATTCAAATATCATGCTACATACAAACAAAACCTTTGTCTTAAATAAATATCTTTACGCAAAAGTCATAACGTCAATATCTTATCTTGTGGAAGTAACTTTTTCTTCGAAAAATATATTTTATTACGTTTTATTTTAATAGGACGAAATATTCAAACACAAATTTTCGTAAACTCCTTATGATAGTTTGACATTGGATCAGATTCTAATAATGAATTAGCAAACGTTTATGCAATCCACCTGATACTTAGCCAATGCCATATCCATACCTATATTAGTAACCAGTAATCAACTCCAAATATAATAAGTTCTACCTAGCTCTAGGTCAGCCAGTTTAGATGCGTTGATAAAAAGGAATACATATCTAAACATAGGTAACACCCCGCTCTCCCGCGAGTGAGCCCGCATGCGCGAAGCGCGCGCGCTAATGCTAATTTTTACAAAATTAAAGTAGCCTATATTACGCCTTAAACCTTCAGCTATCTTCCTGTGGAAGTCCCGTCAAAATCGATCCAGCCTTTTAATCCCCCAGCCAAACAGATAGACAGACTGACAGATAAAATAATAATAATTGCATTTTCGTTATAGATATCGTGTATACTTTCACATGCATTGAGTAAAAAAAAATTTTGAAATCACAAACAGACATTTCAATTTTAATTATTTGTATAAAAGAACGCCGCGGAAAAGTAGGTAAGTCTCACCTAGGTAGGTACCACACCACTGAACTATTATTGCCCATAATCCCACACGTATAATAGTAATCCCAATAGTGGGTTAGACAACCCTAAGTATCCAATGACTTGCCATAACAAGCGTAATTAAGAGGACAGCAAAAATTACTCGGAATTAAACAATTGTACCAACTGGGCCATCATTGGGCAAATAGAAAATTGACCCTGAAAGTTAACCTTTTTAATGATCACACTGGAGCAGCGTGGTGGACATTGATCCAGGGTATTACTTTTAATAGATATATTTAGCCTTACCACACCTCAACCAGATCACATCAACTTACATATCTGCTTTTAAACCGAAATAAGTAAGTGTCACAAGCACTATTTTTACTTCTACTTAAAAATATTTGAGTAAATAAAAAAACACATTTTGACTTCACCGATATTAGTGCAGAAATTAAGAAAGCTGCATTTTCTCTAATAAACAAAATAGAATTAAATCTCGGTTTTGGAGGTATCGTTTTAGCTAATGCATTTAAGAAAGGAATTTTGGTACGAAACAGTTGTAAAACGAAGTTGTAAATCCTGCTGCAAGTTTTAACGACGCCGGCAGGACAACACGATTCAAAAATAGTTTGTGGGGTGAATGATCCCTGGATCATTCATTTATTCACTCGTAAAAATAATAAGGCCGAATTCAAGTGACTCAGATGTTGCAGGAAGTAATAAATGCATCCAACACGTGGCGCGACTTTATTTTTGCAGTCTGCACAGATTTTTAATAACAATAATAAAACGGTAATGGTAATAATAAATACAAACACCATTGTTAATTAAAATATTAAAATATTATTTATAAAATCTTAATTTGGCTGAATAATGTGATATTTCTTGTTCTTGTTCCATTTCTAAATAATTTATTTGGAAAAAGTATGTACCTAATAGTGAAGTGCTTGTAGATGGATTTATCGATATTTCTTGTTTACTAATTACGAAAAGCGACAACTTACATCACATAAAATTATTTATTGGGTATTTTATATACGTATAATTAAAAATTTAATTAAGTGCTGTTAGTGAGAAATTAATGTATCGTACTAAACATATAACTCATTTTTATGCTTATAATTTGTTTACGAAAGTGTTACATTGATTATAAAACAGAATAAATTATATTTGTAATTTGGTGAAATGTTTATTATCTTTCGGTAATAAAAATGTAAACTGTAGAGCAAACACTGACATATATAAATATGTAGAAATTACTTTCAGAAGTGAGAATGGAAATACTGAGATACGAAAGTAAATAAATCACATGTGAAGAATTTATTGATGGCATGCTTTGAGATAATGGAACCAAAGAAATGGGATACATATTATGATTTGTTCATGTATACAATTACCGTAAGCAAACTAATTTATTTAGCATGCAATGTCTGGTTTTATCGTTTTCAAATTTATAGTTGTTTGGCAATATAATGTGTAAATGGAAATTCAGTTGCCCTGTGGAACAATGAATTTGGATCTTTAGTTTAATTTAATGTTATAGTGCACATCCAAAACTTAATGCAAAAGCCAGCTTTGTGTCGCAGTGCGAGTTTAATGAATACATTGTCGTCGTACCAACTTGGCTATCGTGAGGTAATCGGATTGCCTTGCCAGTTGCTGCAGAGCGCCCTTTACAGAGGTAAGCCTCGGGTTGACCTCATTTCCTAAATATGGAAGAGTTTTGTAAGGCCATCCGGTCTGCCTCGACTTTTTTGTTATTTTACACTTGGAAATTATTTTTTGTCGTTCGCAATCCTAAGAAACCACGGTCTCGACTGAGATGCCTGCGGCTTGGTTACGAAATGTATATAATTACTGTTTTAATGTAGACGTTCTTACAGCACCTTTTAATGTATGGTTACCAATAAAATACTGCAGAATGAAATATGGAATACATTTTATTTGAAAATCTATCCATTTAAATATTGTTCTATTATCCTATAATTTATAACCGGTTTTTCACATATTTCATGTGACAATGCATATTTCACCTTATAACTTATTTATTATAAAAAAATATGCCTTATCTGTGTGTGTAACGAAACACTCGAAGCTATTAGCTAATACATGGCTTCCTCGACGAACAATTTACTTAAAGTATTTCTTGCAGAAACTATGTCACATTACTTGCGTGGAATTGTATGTTGGTATTGACGCAATGCAAATGCTTGCAAGACAAATAGGAAATCATATACTTATTATAGAAGACATTGTGATACTCTTTAAGTCATTATGTGGGTGGGCTAAGACTGCATAGCAAATACCAAATTAAAACAGCGCTCGGGCGTCGAGACAAATTAAATCACTTTACAAGTCGCACCATTCGAGTCTCGTAACTGCCCACACAGCTTGGTCCTGTAGCTTACTTTATAGACAAGACGTTGTCGAGTAGGCCGTTTCACTGGAAACATGTTAAAATTAGAATTTCCGTTCAGTAGTTCTTGGATGAAATGCATTCTGCTTTTGACGGGCGACCGATGAGCGACGGTGACTGACTGTTCGTTGTTTTGCTTGAATTGTAGTGGTCTCGGTTTGATGACGACGTTTATTAATTGTACAGTGTTGTGTATTTGAACGAGTGCTATAATTTATGCGTGTTTTTGATCTCTTTGTGTTTTAACAGCGATTAAAGTTAAATATTCGTTATTTAACAAAAGTGCACCTAAAGGTAGTAATAAAAGTTTATTGCCTTAACAAGACTTATTTTAGTTTTACTGACGCAAGAAACGTGAAATCTACATTTATAATACTCGACAAAAAATCATTACTTGCGGTTATATAAAAATGAATGGAACAAAAAATTAAGTAAGACCGTTTAAAAGTGATAACGACCCTGCGAGAATATAAAGATAAAATTAACATTAACTTATTGCTTATGAGATAAATTAATGGGCCGAACAATCAAACACATCGATTACTTATCAGCTACGTTGGGCATGCATGACTAATTCCAGCTAAATTCTAACTAACTTCTACGAAACAACCTATGACATATGTGGTACATTGAGGCGAGTTTTAAACGTAAACAAAAAGCGTAAACATTAAGTCGAATGACTCACAATGACGAAGTATTCATTATCATATCACAACCGCTACCATACTTTTAGTTGCAATCTGACACTGGCCGTTAATTGTCGTGCATTTTTAACATTTTTTGTGGATTTTAACATCGCTAATAAGTGATTTGAATTCATTCGGACCGAAGGCTATTTAACTCAGTTAACGCGAGTGACAACTCAGGTACCGCGTACATAATATCGCACGTATTTTCCTCAACGACGAGAACAAAGAGGTTTTTATTTGTGAATTTATTTAACACTTTCCAACGATCGACGCGGCAGCCTGTTGATCTAGACACGTGAACGGTGCATATGTGAAAACGAGACGATGCGAGTGAACTTCGCGCGCGTGTAAAAAAATCGAATGCAAAAATGATTAAAAGGAACGGTGATAATGTGTTTGCGATCGCGTCGAGCAACAATCAGTGTCAAGGCAGCCGGAGTTCTGTCTCGCTCTGTCCCGGCGCGGGCACGAGGATCCCGCGAGCCACTGCCGCCAGGATGACGCCACCCGACGCGCACCAAAACACCAAGGAGGCGAACATCGCGATCTCTACTTACGTCGAAAAGTGGAAAAACAGATACGAGGATGCCGAGAGGAAGCACAAAACCTACCTCCTCAAGTCGGAAAAAGGTTGGTACTATCAATTTTCTCCCGGAAATCTTTAGTTTTTCCCACTTTTTTATGATTGATACTGCGCATGCTCCCGACCAGCTGGGCAGTATGCAAATGGAAGTGGGAATGGAAATCCTAGTCTCGCATTTGTCAGATTATGATAGGATAACCTGTTGCTTGCGTTTAATGTATTCTTAAACTTTGCGGTACACATGGGGGCGTGATAAAAGTTTTGAATACTTATTTGAGGGGTGAAATATGTTGTAGGCATGCGATATTAAATTGAGAACAGTATCGATATCCCATTTTGATATAACTTGATAATAATGACAGTAAATAAATCTTTTATAAATTAAACACAATATACATGGTAATTTTTCCTTCAAGATAATGTTTAGTTGTTGACGTGATATATGAAAATATAATTTTATGTTAGATATTTTTCGATGTTGTAAGTTTTTTATGTTGCGCAACACTATTTTGTTTTTTTTGACAAATGTCAAATTGAACCAAATGATGTTATTGTTTTTTATGTTTTACTTAATGAAATATTAAAAAATATTGATAAATGGAGTGATTAACCTATTAATTTAGTGATATTAATATCTGATAAATCTATCTGATAGATAAGGTACGTACGATGCAGTTTTAAATCGAGTTTTGTATAAATTAAGCATTTTAAGAATTACGAGCCGATTTACAAATACGTTTAAGATTAGAGTATTTACATTATCCTTGATTTTTATAAAACATACGAACTATTTGACGAATAAATCGTTAAGTAAATAAACAATTTAGTAGATGCTTAAGATATTTATTTATTTTCATTTTTAGTTCTAAATAATTTATTTTTGTTAATCATAATTGATATACCTATTAAAAATATCATATAAAGTTATATAGAAATATGAAATAAAAAAGTAGATTATTTTTTCTTCACTCATTTGATGAATAACCACCAACTCTAATATACTTTACAACTACAAATAATATCTAATTGATACCAAGAATTATTATTAATCAATTAGCAAGTATAATTGCAGCTACACATTAATAGCCAAAAATAAGATAATTAAGTTTAACTTAAATATTAAGTTTATGCTGCTAATCAACTATAAGATTTATGTTTCGGAGCTCCAATACTTTTTAAATAACAATATGTCGATGGCTTCCAAGTAAACTATCATATGTGTAAAAAGTGAGTTTTACAGGAGAGAAGTTTAAAGATATTTTCAACCTATTAATAATTTGTTTTTTATCTTTACATATTAGGCAAATACAACAAAAAACATTATTAAATGTATAAAAATATTTTAAAAAGGTGTTGAAGGTATAGTGCGTGAAAATATCTTTAAACTGCTGTCCTGTTAAATTGACTTTTTAGACATACAATAGTTTACTTGGAAGCCATCAATGTCTAGACATTTAGAACAGTATTTTCCTCAAATAATATTAATAGCCACAAATAGCAGTCCGGGAAATAATAATACGAATCAGATTAATTTTATTAATATAGACTTTATTGAAATATACATGCCAAATTATTAGCTTCCATAAAGTGTGTTATCTTTTTGTCGTTTGATTTTGAAGACCACCACACAGTTCTGCTATATACCAGTGTTAATCGTAATTATTGTAAATGCAAATGTCAGTTTTTTTTAAACACCTACACTAGGCCCAACACTAGGATTTTCTCCTGTGTCATGGGTGCCATAGACACATAGAGGCAAATACACAAACGTCCAGACTCAGAACAGAAATCAAAAATTCATCATTTAGATTTCTGTCTGGCCAGGAATCGAACCCAGGATCCACTGCGTGATAGACCGGTATGGTGACCGTTCCGCCACAGGGGTCTTCTAATTATTTGTTTTTCATTATTGTTCATCATCCATTTATTTGTTTGTTTGTTTTGTAAAACATGAACCAGTAACTGCCTAACCGATCGTTATGAAATTTTGCACACACATTGCTAGGGGTCCGAAAAGGACAAGGAGTACCTTTCATCTCGAAAAAAGATACTATTCCTGAGGGATATAAAAATAACTATTAATCCTACGACCTACCTACTTTTATACTTACGGCCTCTTGATATGAATTAATATCATTTGTTTTTGCTTTATACCTGATATATACTATTCTAAGTATTGTAGACTAACTTTGGCCTGTGGCTTTGAACACGTTAAATTACGTATAAACCTTCCTCTTGAATCACTATCTATTAATAAAACCAAATCAAAATCCATTGCATAGTTTTAAAGATCTAAGCATACATAGGGACAGACAGCGGGATGCCACTTTGTTTTATAATATGTAGTGATGTGAAAGTAGGTACAGCTTCACATTTAAACAAGTGAAGCCGTGAGTAAAAACTAGTATATTGTATAAATGGTGTGGTAGATGACATAAATATATTTATTTGACGTTCTACATGGCGGAGTAGTTGTCATATCGGTCTTACACACAATGGATATCTGAATGATGAATTTAGATTGCTGTTCTGGGTCTGGGTGTTTGTGTATCCATAATATCCATGAAAGAAAAATATCCTAGTATGAGGCTATGAGTGTTGAAAGTGATTTCTTTAAACTTATCTGACATGTTCTAACTGAGGCCTCAAGGGTAGCAATACGTCTATGACTGACCTCAGATAGGATTGTAATTCCATCTAAGGTTGATTACAGATGTAGATAGGCTTAAAGGTAGAACGCTATGTAGTTCGACTCCAGCGGCCCCACCACCACACCTATTTCTGCCTTATAACAGCAGTGTTAAGCACTGCTGTGTTTTATTCTGAAGGGTGTGGTAAGAGAGACATACTTATCCGAGGCGTTCCAGCTCAGTCCTCAGGG
>DWPV01002059.1:0-18293 GCA_018251915.1 Urbanus proteus proteus
TGTAATGTCGGGTCAATTTGGCACGTTTATCGTTCGCCGTCTTGCGGGCGGGAACTCGTGCGGAAGTATACAACTGTTCGTAGTAAACTGCGTTATAAGGCAGAAATAGGTGTGGCGGTGGTGCCACCGGAGTCGAACTACATAGGGTTCTACCATTCGAATTAATTCAATATAAAACCATGTTTATATTCCGCTGAACAGCGGTAAACAAGCATAATACATACATGCATTTGCTCATTAAGTAAGCACATGCGTCTCTAAAGCTTGAAGCATGACGTTTAGACCGCCACTGAAAACAGGACACCGCACGAATGCTCTTAATCACTTATCGCTGGAACTGAGGCTGGAGTGGAATTCGCATGTCAAAGCCTATGAATATGGCGTTTAATGTGAAGGCAAAATAAGGGACGCATGTCAGCCATTTTGCAGATTCTCCCTTTATTTGCATCGCTTTTAATCCTCTTCATGGTACGAGAAGAGAATGCCATTTGAACTTTTGATATAGTAATCGCAATATTTAAAATGAGATAGGTACATTAGATTAGATGACCTGCGAATGCAAATTTTCGTTCTGGGTCTGGGTGTTTTGTATATTTGTCTTTGTGTGCATGTCCATGACACAGGAAAAAATCCTAGTGGGTAGCTTTGACTATATAAACGTTTATTTAGATGTAATGAGCATCTTAATTCATATCTCTGATGTATTATGCCGCATAAGACGAGGTCAAGCAGTATATCTATTTACTCGACCGTTAATCAAATTAATTGCAGTATTTAAACCAGGCTACGAGCTTTTACGCTAGATAAAAATAATTGAATCCGTTAAATGGTCTATACGTAATGCGTACATAAATCGTTATTCTTTATATGTTTTAATTTTTATAACTATTACTTCTTTTGATTTTGTCTGTCTACTCACAATATATTATTGACATAATCGTAATCAAAGTTCGCGGATATTATCTATTCGAACCAAATAATAAAATGAAGACCTAGCAAAATCTTATCAGTATTCAATAACCAGAATGAGGTTAAAATAAGTTTCCTAATAAAAATAAGTTGAAAAGTAGGTAGGTAATCATACGTAATATCTTGATGAATCCCCTTTGGAGAAGCGTGGTGGATTGCGCTTAATACTGCTCAATTGATAGAAAAGAGACTTTCGCCGTGCTGTCCGAAAAGGGTTGGAAATACTTTATATGTTTTTTTTTAAACTCATTATTGTCCCACTACTGGACAAGTCTCAGAGTGAGGTAAGCTTAGGACACAGTTTAAGATGCGAGCCAAGTGCGTTTTCTGAAACCTAATACATTAAATGTTATTTTATTTTATACCTTAGATGTTCCGTGATAAATTCAAATATTAACGCAGAGATGCAGTCTCACATCAAAATTAATGTTCTTTCTTCCCTCACTAAATGATAAGAACAGATTTCTATTTTTTAGTAAAAAAACCGTCTGTTTTACCTAGGCAGATATTAAAAAAATAAGTGACTGCTATTTTAGTTTATGTTAAATATCATTCAGTGTACTATAAACATTTTTGTTTTGTATTGTATTTGTATATAAGATAATAAACCTTATTTTTTTCTACAGTATCATCAGCCCAGCGCGAACTCGGGAAGGGGGTGGCGAACACATCAGCCACAGCGCCCCCTGCCGGGACGGTGGACAACGCGATACGGACCGGTCCCGCGGTAGCCGACGCCCGGCCTACCCCACGCACGGGACCCTACTTCGACCTCGCGGGATCCAAGAATGTCACCGCACTGCTGGGCAAAACCGCCTACCTCAACTGCCGGGTGAAGAATTTAGGAAATAAGACGGTAAGTGTTTGATATGAGCTTAAAATCCTGGAACGACGGTTCGAGCTCCCACTCTAGCCGCCCGCAACACCTGAAGCCTCCTTTTAGTCGCTTTTTACGACAGGCAGTGGATACCGTAGTCCTATTCTGATCCCGGTGCTACAGGGACATACCTTACCTACTTACCTTAACTACCGGGAGAAGAATTTAAGGAATAAGGCGGTAGGTGTTTGCCGACACCCTTTTTATGTCCCAATGCTGGACTCTTCTTCCACAACAAAAACAGGCTTGGAGCGTACTTCACCACGCTGCTCTAACGCGTGTTGATGCAAGATTAGTACATCGGATTTTAGATTGGCGGAACGGTCGCCAGGTTCAATTGTGTATTTGTCTTTGTGTGTCCATATCACCTATGACACAGCAGAAAATCCTACTGTAGTGCTTTGTAAAAAGCTTTTTTTTATTTATTTAAATAAAATATATTTACAACAGTGCTTTGAATAATTGGAAGATTAGTGAAGAGGGATTTTAAAAGAGGGTGCATATTAATAATTTCTTCAGTATTTTATGGAGTTCGTTTAATGATTAGGAGAACGGAATTTAAAGGGAGGCGCATATTTAATGTATTAATGTTTCTTTTCTGTTTCAAAATGAGTGTAACAATATCTTAAGGGGGAACGCTTATTGGTATTCTAACAAATTAAATTACATATTTTCTTATTATTATTATTACGTTTGTACAACAAAATTGCCCACACAGTTAAACCAAAACATCGCATAAGCCGAAAAGGCCTTAGGAAACAAATTCTACTTTCATTAGTCGATGAAGCTTGCACGCGAGCCCTTTTGTACTGACGCTCCAACTGAGCTCCACCTACATTCGGAGTAATGAGGCCTGGTTTAACCAACGTCCAATTTACATAGCGGTGTACCACAAAATACTCGTTTAAAATGAAACCTAACAATAGCACAATGCAAGCTAAAGTCGCTATTGTGCGACCAACGTTATAAATAACAGTCTCATTAGGCGATTCCACATCTTCCACATAAATAACAGGGCGGCTAACGAGATGGCCGTCCGCGCGTTTTAAAACCATTCAGAAGATAACAACCTACCTTTCGTTATCATAACTGTTATCTACCAATTCACGTTTCAGCGATATATTCTGTTTTATTGGCTTTAACAAGCATTGTGATATATACGTCTGAGGAATATATGAATTTTGATTTGTAAGTTGTTATAAAATTAATTTCGGTTATCAGTAATGCCGTCTCGATCTTGTAATACGTTCTTTCTTTTTTATTTTAAAGTTGCATTTTCTAATTTCTTTGAATATTATAACAGAGACTTTTAGCTATAAACTGAATAATAAGCACTGTAGTAAAATATATATTTTATTATTAGAGACTTAGTCCCAATAAAAACTATATATATTTTTGTTGCTTGTTAAAATGATAGTACGTGTCTCGTATTTTTAATTATATATCAATGCTGTTTATATATGGGTTATGATGACCCTATATAATTAGTATTTTATGAGGTCCTCGATCATATTTAACATTAAAAAAAACTGTGAATTTTATTATGCAGTGTAATTATTGTGTAAAAGTGTTCGCATAAATTCTTCAGGAGACGAACTCCCTTAGCGGATAATTAATTAGCCCCGTTAATCACATATGTGGTAACTAATTACAGTTATAAACGCGTCACAGCTACATAGCTAACAGAAAACATGTGGCTTCGTTCTCATAGTTGCAACATTAAACACTTTGCAATTATAAAAACTTTGTGATGAGACATTTTATATTTAATTGTTTATTTTACATTTAAATGTATGTAAATACTGTATCTTGTGCAAAAAACTACTATTAGTAATAATTTAGTACCTAATTAATGATCTCAATTTAGGAACTAAAACATACCCTATGTTTGAGCTAAGAAGGTTACAATAAAAACCATTACCAACTTATAATGTCACAATTCTGGCGAAGTGATTATTGGTACTTCTCAAAATTTAAATTACTTTTTGAAAAAGTATTACCATGATCTTATAGCGTCTTAATTAACTAGTTTTAATTAATTCATAGACGCTTTCTACACTCATAGACCCACAGTAGGATTTTCTTCTGTGTCGTGGGTGCCATGGACACACAAAGACGAATACATAAACACCTAGACGCACAACAGAAATCTAAGCTCATCGTTCAGATACGTGTCTTGTCGGGAATCGAACCCGGGGCCCACCGCGCTTCAGACCGGTATGGTAACCGCTTCGCCACACGGGTCGTCTATTTTAAACTAGATGAACATTTACAAAAAGGCAAACTGTTTTGTTTGCTCACAAATATTTGTTCCAGACCTAAAAAGCTCTATTTTTAACTCTGTGAAAAGTAATTTACCAGGATTTTGATCAATTCTGTACATGAGGTTAACTTTCCCTTCTTACCCTCCAGCTTCTGAGAAGTACTGAGTTGATAAAAAGGTTATTCAATTTCATTATTATGACAACTACCCGTGCCGTTTTTTTATGATCAAAGTAGCAAACCACCATGCAGTCCACCTGATGGTAAGTGGCAACTGCCGAACATGGACATCTGTAATCAACCCTATAATTATAAGATTTGACATAAGACCTTGAGTCCTACCTAAGGTTCACCACAGATGCGTTGCTACCTGAAGACTGAGCCTCGGATTATTATATCTCTCTAACCACACCATTCAGACCAGAACACAGCAGTACTTAACACTGCTGTTATGGGGCAGAAACAGGTGTGGCGGTGGTGCCAACTACCTACGTAGTTCGACTCCGGACTCCGGTGGTAGGACTCTACGTCCTACCACCTTCAGACAACATCGTTTGTATAACAACATCACATAATGATATAACAGTAAGACCAACCTACATGTTAAACAGCTGGCTGTATAAAAGCTCTCATTACAACCTTTTGTGTACGAATATTTTGCGATTACTATGTAAATATACAGCTCATTAAAATGTTAATTCTCGGTAAAACTTGTGCTTTAAAATAATAATATGTTATTTAATATTTATGTTATGTTATGTTATTGTTATGACTCGATTTAAATGTGTAATGGAATAATTACCACACATCTTTATGACGTCATTATACACAATGACGTCAGAAAATAATAACATATACGTATATATTTGTACATTTATCTTATTTTGGAAAAAAATTAAACACTCATTCACTTTATTCGTTCTCGTTGTTAGTTTGTTGTTTAATAAACAGGATATGAATACTTTTCAAAGAATTCATTTCTTTCAAAGCTTTGGTAAATTACTTTCTCTTTATGATTAAGCCTTATAATCAACAATTACAGGATGTTCTTTTAATTCTAAAATTATTTTTTTTGTATTTTATCAAAATCTATGATTATAGATATGTCCATACACAGCTATATTTGTGGACTCATAATAAAAAATCTATACACTTATAATATACTTTTGTTTGCCATTATTATGTAATTTCTTCAAAATTACGAGCTACGTAACAAGCACCCTGTATACTTCCGAAGAAACTCTTGGAAGGGATAATGTGATAGCTTGCCATTGCCCGTTCAAGTCTAACGGGTAACTTTTATGACCCTTTGTTTTCGCTGTTATACCCTCATTTTGTTCCCTGATAAGCTGCAGTGACCAAAAATATTTTCCAACAGATTTACATCTAACTTTTGAATAAATCGTTTTAGCTGGTTTCTTTTTTATTTATCATTTAGTTATTTGTATTTGTATATTCATTTTCAGTTTTATTAAAAATCCTTATTAACTACGAACACGTCTCTATATAAAAATTTTTATGTTCTTGTCTTTGACTTACTAATATCTAGTCACTAATGAAGTAAGTTAAAATTTTAATTCTAATTTAATAAGAACGGTCTGATAATTTCAATATGATGCTCTCACTAATAAACTACGTAAACCACAACTTTATAATAATAGACACAAAATAGAGCAGGAGAAAAATTTTGTAGATGGTGGCTAAAAAGGTTTATAATAGTGTTAAAATAAATTAGTTTCACAGTTTACCCCAAAACAATTTATTATTTAAATAAGACTTACAACACTAATCCTAAACGAAATTAATTAGAATAAAGCTAAGAACAACTAATGACACCTTTCGTCTGAAGAAATCTAATGAGATTTTCTTTTGGAAATGGATAAATAAATAATTAATACGAGTATTAGAGCGAAACTTCTAACACATTAGCGACTGGGCGGATTCTGCGTACAGTTTGAATGGGAGACATAATAGCTCCATTTTCTCATAAAGCGAGCGTTATTTCGCCTCAGCCGCTTACGATTTTGTTTCGAAGTTAAAGTACTATAAACAAATTTCGAGTGTTCGTAAATCCTCACAATTTACGTTCTAAGGATTATCTCCGAGGGTATTGGCTGGATTCAAAGCAATAAAGTTCAAACCGTAATTATATTATCAAGGCTTTTCTCAAAGCGAAGTAAACCTGTCTTTAGAAAACAAACAACAAATAATATTTGCATTAGTTAGGAATAAATTAATCAACTCTTTAGAGGTCCCGTTTCTTAGATTAATTTCCAAGAAATCAATTTGACGTCGCAAAGTTGTGGTAGAAATACGTTTAGGAAGAAATGGAATTTAAATCTAGAAATTAGTAGCTTTGCTTGCGAAGATCAAAAGCCCCTAATAAAATGTTTAAGTGAGCTAGTCCGAGAGAAGTTGATAAAGCAATAAAATAATTTTATGAGATTAAAAACTTATCGTTCTAATCGCTATTTCAGACAAGTTTATGGCAAAGTTAGGGTATAGGTCAAACGCATCAATTATGTATGCTACCTATAGTTACAGAGATTCGCTCTTAATAATAAGATGTGCGTCAATTACCAATGGTATTCTAATTTTACATTTGATTTGTAATATTCTTATCGTTAGAGATTTCTACATCATCACCAGCGTTGAGAGTGACAAGTTTAATTTTAGTCTTTGTTCCAGTTAAATATGCAAGTATCATGGGTACGGCACAGAGACATCCATTTATTGACGGTGGGCCGGTACACCTACACAAGCGACCAGCGTTTCAGAGCAATACATTTGCCCCACACTGAAGATTGGACGTTACAGGTAATCAATCGTGTCGTAGGCGTTAGTACACGTAGGACCTTATCGATTAGGAATAAAGTGCTTTATTATATATTATTAACAATTTGTTTATTTCCCAATATAATTAATGGTGGTGATAGTTTCAGAAAGGTACTTGTAAATACCACTACATATAATTTTATAAGTTGTCGATAAAGAGTAACAATCATAAAACATCAAAATGATATGGATTTTTTAAAACACTACAATAGTATCTACAAAAGGGTAATCACGTACTAAGGGCATTAAAACGATTTAAAACAGCCAGATAGCAATTTTAACAGAAAAAGAAGTTGTTAAGATAAAAACCGAGTAGCATGAAATTACATTGCAATAGAAATTGTCATTAAAGAACTAGAAAATGCAAATAAGAAAGTAATCTTGTCTCATAATGTTTATTCAGCAGACGAGAGAATTGAGTTGAGTGGTGATGTTTTAAAACGTCTGCTTGAATAAATGAATTTTACGGTGCCCTGTGAACGTGTAAACAATCTTGTTTCAGATAAAGTACCCGCAACACAGGGATTCTGGTATCTATGAGTGTCAGATATCAACGACCCCTCACATGAGCCACTTTATACATCTCAACGTTGTTGGTATGTGTTGTTGTTATCTTGTACGGTGAGGTTTTGCTTTCCTTACCTTTGTTTACTAGTAATTTAGTCAAAACAATTACTATTTATAAAAATATTCCTTAAGATTTTCCTCTAATCCTATGATTTATTTTCGTAGGTTGTATTAATTTATTTTTAGCTATTTGAAATTTACTTTCTTATCGCATTCATGAAATCTTTATCCTTTCATCCCAATTTCTTATTCCATGTCGTGTCATTCTTTACGTGAAGTCAATAATAAATTCTGTTTCTATGTCACAAATATTTCTAAATGAGTAAACTCTGAACGTTCCCGTCCAAACAAACGGCACATTAAAGGCACGCACGTCTATAAAGGCGAAAGAAAAACAGAAACCTTCATAGGGTTCTTGTCATATCGCATCCTATAAACGATTTGTGCTAAAAAAAACTCATTAAAAGTGAGGGGTTAATGAATGGGTTAATAAGGGGTATATTAAAAAGAAAGACTATTACAACTTACACTTATTAAATCTATTGATGTAGTAGTAACTCTAGGCTTTGTACTGATTTCCAAATCATATTCCTTCCATCCTCTTGTGTTGATATTAATACCATGAATTAACTGATTACTCTTTGATATCATAAGATCATTTAGAATCTAATTAAATAATTTACGATATACAAAACGATAGTTCAATGTTATAAAGTTATACAGTATCTTCTCCAAAAGTATTTATAAATATTTCATTACGTATTTTATAATTCTATTACAATTATTTCGTTTACCACTTCATTGTCAGGCAAGTCAAAGGCACGTACGTCAATAAAGGCCAAAAGAAAAACAAAAGCCTTTAGAACGTTCACGTCATTGTACTTTGCGGTAGTATTATGCATAGAACCGTTTAACTTTTTGATTTTTGTTTTCCAATTACAAGCAAACTCTAATTGCTTTGCCGGAGTTTTCATATTGTTTTATTCACTATCACACAAATAAGGTACATTTTCACCATATAGCTAGACTCTAGTCTCAGTATTGTCTTACAATAGATTTTCTTAATTTAAAATAACATTTCCAACCTTCGTTACTTTGATTACATCAATTGTATTCCTAAATAGAAGTTTTACAATAATTACCTTAAATTTATTTCAAAATTTGTTATACCATCATAACCCTTAACGTAAAGGAAATCATAAACCCTAAAGGCTATATAAATCCTGACCTAATTTCAATAAAAACGGTGTCTCGATTCAATTTCGTAGATTAATGTCTTGTTATAAACACCGTCGACATTAACGATGTTTATCACAAGGCGTTTATTATCAAGTAATAAAAGTCCAGCAAGGCGACAGCTTTAGGGAATTGTAAAAAACATCTTCGTGACTAAAATTAATTTCTTACACTGCGACGGAAAGAGGAATCTTTCTTGAATTTTCATTCTCTTTTCGGACAGCTACGTTTGATAGACGTTTTATTATCTTTTTTCGGTTTAGATATATGATATCTCTATATTTCCAGTCATTTTCTTCGCCTACTTTCTTTTGTGAAACTAATCATAAAACCAACTAATAAAAACTTTATAGTAACAGCTACATTAATATCGGTATTATTTTTGGTAGTTTAATATATTTTTTCTTCATTGTCTGTATTTTGAGTAGTTTCTTTTTTCTGAATAATCGTTGCACACATTTTATTTATGTACTTCATACTAGTTCTTTTTCATTATAAACTCTAGCACTTCATACAATTCTTACCATTATCATTAATTTCGTTAATTTATCTTCCAGAGCCAACAACGGAAATCATAGGTGGTCCCGACTTGTATATAGATCGGGGCAGTACAATTAATTTGACATGCGTGGTTTTGTATTCTCCAGAACCACCTGCATATATTTTCTGGAACCACAATGACGCGGTAACTATAACTAGCTATGTTTTTTAGAATATCATTCCAAAAAAAATTGATTACCCGTACGTACTCATTAAGTGCCATTAAGAGAAGATAATGTTAAAACTTCAATTTAGTTACAGTTCAATTACAAAGATAATTTTAAAGTTAATATCTACCATATTGATATACACGTAAAGTTACTGACTGATCATTGGTTTCTCATTAGATTATAAGTTACGACTCTCCAAGAGGGGGTGTATCAGTGGTGACTGAAAAAGGAGAAACGACTACGTCATTCCTCCTCATCCAGCAAGCCAGGCCTTCAGACTCCGGGACCTATCAATGTAATCCAAGCAACGCGCAGTCTAAGAGTATCGTGGTTCACGTACTAAATGGTGAGTAAATTTCAAATGGTATGGCAAATTTTCAAAAAGATTGCAAACACACAAGACACTAATTGTAATTTTATGATTGGTTTTAAATATAATTTAAAAATTTTGAACTACGATATATATTTCGAGCAGCTTTATACGAACGATTTTAAATTTATGATAGGGACAAAAACGAAAATTGTATTATTTACTCAAAATATGCGATCTCTAAAGATCTTGACATCACTATCTAAAAAGAATTGTAATCTCCTTGACAAATTACCTCTCTGAGATAACGGAAGGAAAATGCAATTTAAAAAATCCTTTACAGTCCAGCGAAAAAAAGGTTAGGCGAAGCCCATTACCATTATAACAACGACAGCGATGAATCAAACAAATGAAACGTTCACTTTAATGGGTACGTTAATATTTTTTATTAGCTACAACCCTGTGTGAGTAATTAGGCGTCGCCTGTCGCGAAGAGCGTTAAATGAACCGACGTGTTAATAAAAAATCTTTTAAATGTCCTTGATGAAAGTTACGATCTTGATAAGGAGAGCCTGAAATGGCTTTAAAACGGTGACGCTAGTCGGTCAGAATAGTAATTTATTTGGCGAGAAAGAGGCCAGCACTTTCTGTAGTAAATTGTTTTAAGTAATCCAATTTAATACTAATGGGCGGTTACACGCTAAGTGTTACAATAGATTAAGGCTTGTCAAGGTTTATGTTTTAGTAAGCACGTTGTTTTAACAGATAATATATAGATTTCTAATATGTATCATCAGGAGCTACTGTTTCAGCTGCTCGTATGTTCTTGTGACTTTATAATACTTCATTCACTAGTCTGTAACTATAGATTACAGACACCGAATTATTATGAGAGTTAATTTATCAGATTATATCTAAACTCACTTGGGTATAATCTACAGAAGTGTAATTAACTAGAAAGACAATAGTTTGACAACAAAATAGAACTTAAATGGTCTTATGTTTCAAAATTTTACCCCTGCTTTCATATTTATTAATGTTGGATCTCTATCTTTAATATTGTACACGGGCATTAGATTATCTATCCAATTTCTCTGAAAGCATAGATCGTTGATTACAAAATCTACATTTACCTTCTTTGAACTATATAACTTTCCACAGCAATTTTAGTTTAACTCCAAAGTGTTATGAAGCAAAGATTGTTATCTAATAGATGCAGAATACATACGCCTGTAGAACCTTTTGTGAAAACTCAACCTGGAAGTTAGAAGTTTAGTTAGACATCTCAAAGAAAGTAAAAATTATGAATTAATATCAAGTGGTCGTCAAATAATCGTAATGAAAAGGATACATTCGACTGGAGTAAAAGCGATTCTACAAGGGTCATTATATTTTTGTAATGTTTACTTGTTATTTATTAAATAAATTATACAACGCGCTTGTTATTTCGATATATTACCAACATGTCTTTATTGTTTTCAAATCTGCCATCGGCGTTGTTGAGAGCAGTTTTAATGTTTGCCAAAGAAGCAAATTCGATTTTCCCTTTATCAGGTGAGTACCCCGCGGCGATGCAGCGCGGCGGGCAAGCGTTCGCGCCAACATCAGCGACGTGCCTCGTACTGATCATCGGTCTTCTAGTGGCACTATCCTGACATACACCGACCAGCCTCATAATGTAAATATACTTTTACCAAATTTCGCTGTTTATAGTGATGCTTGTGATATAACAACTGTCATACAACGTGCAATCATTCCAGATGATAGTGAAGACATAAATGTCAATGTAAGCAGCCGAAATAAATTCGCTATTTTATAGTGTGGGTTGTGTTATGTACAATATAAATTTAATAAATCCCTGAGCAAGTAGACGTGCTTGTTTCGTATAGAATTGTATATAATGTATTTTAAGATATAATAAGCGTGGCGGTATTGGTACTCTCACGAAATTTAACGATAGGCGGTCGCTACATCCTTATTAGTTCTCAAAACACTCTCAATATATAATACGATCTGATCTGATATTAAATACGTATAACATAAAATATAATTATGATCACTATTAAGCGACAAGTCTAAATTATGGTCTTCATTTAAAATTATGGATAGAAGCAGCCGAAGAAAAAACTTTAGGCAAAAAGATGTGACATAGGAATGATCAAGCAGCTGACAATACTATATTAACAGAAATATTTAGACAAGAGTGTACATATAATAAAGAGTAAAGATATACGATTCATTCTATCTAGCTTTACTCTATATTAACAAATGTAAATTGTAAGTAAGTATTTAGTGTTCTCAAAGTGGGTTCACTCAAAAATATTGTAAATACTGTAAAGAAGGCTTTTGTACAGGTCATGCGTATAGCAGTGGATGTATTTGTAATGTACAGGGAAGATGTGTTAGTGATAATAATAAATCAAAATGTGTGACAAAAATGGACTTATTTTTGATGGAAATTGAGTGGTATAGGAATATATAAGTAAATCGCGATGGAAAGTGACAACGTAAACAGGTGTTCACGGTGTGAAATAAAAAAATAAGGAAGGAAGGCAAAACGGAGAACTGAATACAAATGACCTGTAAAGAGCCTCGTTGTAATTAATTAGTTACTGTAATAATATAGGCTATTAAAATAAGCATAATTTAGGAATGAATAATATTTTACATATTAGTTAGAAAAGAATTACTTTCATGATATCACCGGCTGTTTTATTTTCTCTAATGTTCTTCTGGATTTATTTGGATTCTCATTTGAAGCAAATATTTCTGTATTAGTCTTGTAATACTAAACTAATAACAAACCAGAGATTTTTTGCGCCTTACTTAAGATTTGTCTCACTGTGAACGATTAAACGAGATTCCGTAAAACATCTTATTTAGATCTTTCCGTAAATTGAAATGATAGTTTAATTTAAAATGGGTATATTTCCAAATATTCACCGGCTGAGAATATAATTCATTGATGACCTTTACCTTTATTTTATGACTTCATTATCAAATCTGATTTTTGTTTTAGATTGGCTAGCAACTGATTACTGGTTGATGTCGATATTAAATACACATTATTTTAAACTTACTTAATTTTTAGTCTTCTGGGGGTGAAACAAATTTCATTTTTTATCTCGCTTCTAGCTCGTTACTCGTTGACGGTGAAACACATCCCTTACTTAAGTAACTTTTCATAACGACAGAGTAGGTGTTCCCCGTCCCTGTCCTATCTCTGTAGATTGAGATTTGAAGTGCTTTTAACGACAGATACTGTCATAAAATAACTATAAAGTAATATTTATTTATTCATTTAAGTATGTATTTAAAAATACAATTGTATATAATCATTTACGTGTTGTCAGATAGCATTTCGATATTTCTCTGTGTATAAATGAAGGAAAATATTTCATTGAAGTGTTTTTTCTTAGAGTACGAAATTGCAGATCTCGATAAATACTTATAACCAGTTATTATTATGTCGAAAGTTTATTATTGTATACAAATAACAATAGATTAAAAGATTTGTTGTATGTATTATGATACTTGACTGTGCAACAGCACGATATAAATTACATGTATGATAAACATGATTATAAAGAAATAATAAAGTTTTGAAAAAATCATGTGTTTTATTTATACGAATTACGCAATTATCAAAATTCCTATATTGTCTTATCGGATTTTCTGTCACAGATTAATCACACGCAGAATCCTACCTCAGTTAAGCCTTCAGTTCGTTACGTAACGTAACGTTTTTTCGCAAACACATTTATATTTTCTTGTTGGCGACAAGTTTTTACCAGCTGTCACGATTTATCCACACACAGAAAACAAATTACGTAGCATATGTTTATTTGATATTCCAGGACTACAAGTAACTCAAAACAATCAATCAAGATATTTTTTTACATATAACTAGGTTAAATCTCATAAGCGTAAAATGATTGTCCAATGGAATAAATTTTAGCCTTTCATGACATGACAAACTAACAGTCAATCAATAATCACCTACTTATTTTAACGAAATAGAAATACCAAAGTCACAAGAAAACATAAGCCTAATAAATTATTAAACTCTCTTTTAACACTCCTGAAGTCTTTTGAAGTTTTAAAGCGAATGTTTTGTGATTCTATATAATTATGTAGCAATAGTTTCAGATTTACACATCCACTCGCATTTGAATAACATAAAAAACATCCTGTATAATGTATCATAACAATTTTGAAATGTATTTCCAAAATATACCTACGACGTAAACGTAATTATTTCGAAGTTATGAACAAGAGAAAATGTAAAAAGCGGCCCGGGGCGATAGGCTGAGAATAATAAAATAAGACATTATAGATTCATATTACTGAGTTGCAAAACTTTTTGTTTACATGCAAAGAATATACAGAATCCGTTTGTTTGAGGGCGGGTATACAGGGGAGTGGGCGGACCTTATGAATATCTAATCGCACTGAAAAGAGATGAAAGATGGCTTGCTTAATTCATAAAGACTTATTTACATGCTACATCGGGCGTATTTTGTTAAGGAAAATGTACCTACTATTTTTGGACTCCCTTTCGAAAATTCTTATTTGAGATCCCTTATCAAAGAAATGGGCTTTTTGATGAAATAATTAAGAAACGAAATGGAATGAAAATGAATTAATAAAGTCAAATGGAAATGTGTACTGAAGTCGGACTTTGCTTAAACATAAAAAACTCAACCGTCTTCAAAATCGAAATTTTGCTTTTATATCTATTTTATAAAATTATGCGGTTTACTTTTATTAATATTAATAGAACATTAGTACCTATAAGCAAAAGAGGTATGGTAGTTGGTGGTTCGATTATTTGTTACCAACGCCATACCTGCATATTTCTGTAGAGTTCTGTTTTAATAGCACATTGAGGGAGATACATTCGATGGATATTAACTAAGTTTATAAGATTGGAAGTGCAACTATGGTCGAATTCGCCCAAAATTTTAATCGTAGTAGATGCCAATTATTAATTAGTGGTAGTGAACGTGTTGAAGTCAGGTAAGTTGCATGATTATGTATGATTATGTACTACTTGTGTCTTCAATGAATACGAATTGGTAGAGTTCACCCACTTTTGAGATCTTTTAAAAACTCTCAGATGTGCAGGTTTCCTCACGAGGTTTACGTCACCGCTGAAACAAAAGATAATTACTTATTAATTTTTAATACATACCTCGGAACCTCCTATTGAATACATCAAAACAAGTACTTAGATGTCTAAAATATGCGTTAGTATAAGATCGGTGTAAAGTGTAAATAAATTCAGTATCAAATGTAACAAACGGAAAAAATAAAATCCTATTACGGAAATATATGACAAGGAAAATTTAACCCTCGCATCGCGACGTCGGAAAGAAATTCCTTATCTAAATTTATGTATGGGAGGGGAGAAAATGCGTTTATGTTTTATGCACTATCTCTTTGATACCCCTGTAATCATAGCTTTTCGTATGTGTATATTAATGTGTGTAAGGTTTTCCTGGTATATGTACGAAATAAATATTTTATGTTAAGTGGTTAGCGTTGCGGATTGCGCTGCGGAACGATTACCATACCGGTCTGACACGCAATGGGTCCCGGGTTCGATTCCGGGCCAGACAAATATCTAAATGATCAATTTAGATTTCTGTTCTGGGTCTGGCTGTTTGGGTATTCGTGTATGTGTGTGTCCATGGCGCCCACGACACAGGAGAAAATCCTACTGTGGAGCTATTAGTGTAAAAAAGCGATTTAAGTTTTTTGTTAAGCGTCATTTGATATATTTATCTTAACATCAACCTTTTTCTGTGTCACTGCTAAATTCAGATCTGAGAATGAAAAGGGTTTAGGTCATTATTTGCCCGCGTGGTCAATTGAGTATTATTAGATTTTATAATCGAAGTTTGGGTCAGATACCAACTTTGCGTGATATACTTCCATTTCCATAGATAATAGTTCCACTCCTTTTAGGTCATCTTTCCTCTCAGCTCATTAGCGAGGTTAGTCAAGTGATGAAATGAGCCTTTCAAATAATCTGAATAAATCGACAATCAAATTTAAATAACTGAACAAAGTAAATTAGCAAGTAAAATCTAAAATATTTTGACGACGAAAATAAATCTACAACATGAGATAAACATGAAATAAAGTCTCCGGTGATTTGATTTCTCGACATTATCGATTCACAGTAACTATATACGAGCAACATTTTTAACGAAAGGGTTGGGAGCGGCCTCGGAGGTATACAAAAGAGTATAACCTATTTCCACGCAGATGCTTTTCATCGCGCAAGAAAGGAATAGGTGAATACTATAGTGTGTCACCTAACTGACAGAGATAGGTCACACGCTGGCTGTAAATGTACAGAAATTATGGATCTTTTCAGTGTATTTGCGGATAGGTTTGCGGCGTGGGACGGGAATATTTATCGTTTCTCGGGGAATTTATTCAAGGGTTGTAACTGATTCTGTTTTGGATTCAGCTATCTAGATTCGTAGATATTATTACGTTGTGGGTAGATCTTTGGAGTTATAATGAAGTAAAATTAGCTATCAATGAGTATTTATTTCTGTAACTAATAATGGTTCCAAATTAGTTTGGTATCTACCTACTCAAACACGTAGCTATTTTTTATGCTTTTCCATAAAATCTTAATAGAAGTTTTGATACTATTTATAAATGTATCTTACATGTTAGATAAAGTAAGACATTAAGCTAACTGATTCGTTTGAACGTGTGCTCAGTAGGTAAGTAACCCATAAGTATACCTATTATTTTTCCTATTTACATTATCAATATACTTACATATTCTTCTACTTTCTTATTCCTTACAATCATAAAAATCTCATAATTTATTGAGCACCTATATAAGCAGCTAGTTCCTGTACTATAATGATTGCACGAAGCTATTACGTACGCACGGGAGCTGCTTACTAAATTGGCCGCGTGACTTACTGGACGGGGAAAGCTGTTTGCACTATGTAAGGCGTAAACGTAATTACTACTAACAAATAAATATACAATAATGTTTACAAGCAAAGTAACGTTTATATAGAGTTACGTAGAGTGTAATGTTTGTAAAATATATACCTCCTATTGATTATCGAGTAGATAAGTTTTAATAACATTTTTCTGAACATAAGTCAATGGAACACAAATGTTTTTTCTCTAAAATCCATTTATTTATAATTATATTGAATTATGTCATTTTTGCTTTTTCATATTCATAGTAATTATTTTTATTATAAGTTCACATAGCTCCCAATAGTGACATGAGTAAGCAGCATTATTATTATGTTTACATATTACATATTACAATATTGTGATACAGAAAATATTTATACAGATAATAACGTCCTGTATCAAAATCTTTCCGTTCGCTCTATAAAAACTTCTATAAATGAGTTCCGTAAGCTGCAAGTTCCTGTACTATAACGACCAGCATCGACTTTACGTAGCTATTACGTACGCACGAACGCCGTTCACTAAATTGGCCGCGTGACTTGCTGGACGAGTTAAGCTGTTTTTACAGTGGAAATACACAAATGATTACTATAATTAACATATTATATTATAATTAGCTACCAAAGTAGAGTTATATAATATTTGTCGGCTACGTTTTTTTAATAGGTAATATGTTTCATATTTATATTTAGTCAGTTTTTCGATATTAATTTGTTTTAATTAGCGATGATATTTTAAATGTAAGTTAAATAAATAATGATGATATTTTACAACTTAATTTTGCAATATGGTTAATTGCATAATTCTGTTTATTACCATAATATTATCAAAACTTCCATAAGCCCGTTCTGTAAACATCGAGTTCATGTACTATAATGTCCGGCATCGAGTTTGCACGAATCTATTACCTACGCACGAGCGCTGTTCACTAAATTGGCCGCGTGACTTGCTGGACGAGTTAAGCTGTTTGTTTTAAGGGAGTAGATATAAAGTTACTACTGACATGAATGTAATTATGTTTGCTAGTAAAATAACATTTACATAGATTAGAAGAATGTGTAATGGAATCTTTATATTATTTACAGTTCTTTAATATTTCTTCGTGTTTTAATAAATATTAATTGAAATTTAATTCTTTTTTTTTCTTATCTAAAGTCAAGAACGACTCAACTTTTAAATGAATTTCATGTTTTCATAATTATTAAGTTACATAAGCAGGGAGTGCCTGTACTATAATGACCAGCATCGACTTCGGACGAAGCTATTAACTACGCACGAGCGCTGTTCACTAAATTGGCCGCGTGACTTGCTGGACGGGGTAAGCTGTTTGTAAAATAAGAATGGATATAATGTATAACGTTGAATTAAATACTAAGCAATTAATAAAGAACAAATAAAAAATATTATTATTAAGGATTGATAATTAAAGAAAATAATAGCATTTAACTGCAATAAAGCTACCACATAGACCGCCATCAATAAAAAAGACGCTTTCTACACACATAGCCCCACAGTAGGATTTTCTCCTGTGTCGTGGGTGCCATGGACACACAAACACCCCAAC
>DWPV01002060.1:0-18292 GCA_018251915.1 Urbanus proteus proteus
AAGAGGTCACGCGTAGAATCCAACTCGGATGGGCAGCGTTCGGGAAATTGCGTCATATCTTCTCATCCAATATCCCTTAGAGCCTGAAGACGAAGATGTTCGAACAATGCGTGTTGCCAGTGATAACATACGGCGCCAAGACGTGGTCTTTGACTGTGAGCCTCATACGTAAGCTCAAAGTCACATAACGAGCAATGGAGAGAGCTATGCTCGGTATTGAATTGAATTGAATTCGATGAAATCTGTAGAAGAACGAAAACTACCGTCATAGCTGTCAGAATTAGCAAACTGAAGTGGCAATGGCAGGCCACATCGTTTGTAGGACAGACAACCGATGGGGTAGAAGAGTCCTCGAATGGAGACCACGTGTGGGAAAAAGGAGTACGGGTCGCCCCCCGCGTAGGTGGACTGATGACATAAAGAAGACGGCGGAGTGGCGTAAATTAGGGGAGGCCTATGTTCAGCAGTGGACATTTAAAGGCTGATACATAGATAGATATACCTACTGAGAATAGGGGTTTATAGGTATTTGCTATATGTACCGCCTATTGCATACGTCTCATATAATTATATTCAATGTATGTTATATTTCTATATATTTTGTGTGCAATAAAGAGTATTTCTATTCTATGTATATATATAGGGATATTTGCTATATGTATAAAGTAAATTATATAAACCCTGCTAGAGCAAGAAAATTAACGATAAATCCATTACTGCGAATTATTATTGTTTTCTTATTTATCCTAATCTCCTATCAGTCACCGAATTGAGAATATTAATTTTGAGACTTGTAGCTTGACAAGTCAAAAAGGAATATTCTCAATTCGGTGTCAATGGTACTTCGTTATACCTTATAGAAACTAACACGAATGAAACATATATGTACAAGTGTAATCTGTGGGACGCCGCAATTATATTGATGTAAGTTAACCCTCTTTTACATCAGTTATTGAATTTTATATTCAGGGTCTCGAACATTCTATTTTAACAGTCCTAAAGGGGCGACGAAAATAGTCCCGGAGCGGCTGAGTGTTTTCGATGTTAGTTAAGAACCATTTTCGGCAACGGTGTTAGGGTGAATGTAAATAGAGTTTAAATTTTAAAGCAATGCACGGCACACGCGTGGTAACTTTAATGGCTAGCTATGAAAAATAGTTACGAAACAACTATTATTTCAGACTTTTTACTAATATTTTCGTCTGTTCACCATTAAGGGTATTTCAGTTTTCGTGTTGAAGTCGTTTTAGAAGCTCTGTTCTACATGTTTATTTTTATAATGAAAGATTAATAGTAATATTGTAATAGTACTATACGTTTATTAATAGATCAATATGTTCGAAAGAAGCGGTAAAATACGATTAATTATAAAATTTAATTTTAATATTGCACTTTCGTATTAAAATTAAATGTTGATATTTCGTAATTTATTTAGATAGTAGACATCTATCAATAGCTTTGTTTAAGCAATTAACTTCACCGAAATAAATTATGTTTCAGGATATTATAATTCTTATACGAAGAGAACAATAAAATATGTAAGTAATAATTTTAACAATTTTTTATTTTAATAAATAGGTACGTTAATACCTATGTAGGTTAATGATAATTACTGCAGAAAAACATCAGTTTTAATAAAAGTATATGCCGTGATATTTTGTTTATAATTTTAACCTAAAATAATGGTATATTTATAATTATTGTGTAGAAATAATACATTTGTGTAACTAAGCGGTTTTTATACTAAGAGAATGAACGAAAAAAAAACAAAAAACGGTTATTATACAACAATATAATATTATAGGCGAGAAACAATGTTGGGTAAGGTCGTGCTCAAACTTTTGTTCGGGATGTTTGGGTGATTGTTTTCGTCTGCGAAAGTTACTCGATTTAGCGAGAGTTTATAAAACACTTACCAACTGGATACGCTTTGACATAATTGAAACAATAACAAATGAGATTATACTTAAAAGTTCATTAGCACGGCTTAGTAGGTTTTTGTAGGTATTCGAAATATACAATAGATACTAAAAAATCTCTTTAACAATTTCAGGTCTTATTATAATTCTGAAACCGATAATAATTTATTTCAAGTCAGTTGAGTATGTACGAAATTTTATTAGGTACTAAGAGCTGGATAATGTGCGGATTGGCCGGGTTGACATATTTAGTCAAGGTTTCCATTGTCTATTGTAGTTTTTCTGTGCATTAATATATTTACGTAATTTCATTCTGATTACTCAGCAGGAAACGTATTAAACGTGACTATTAAATATTATTTTTACGACGAAATTTTCTGGATTGACTCGGAAAATTTTCTATAATAATTAAACGGCTGGTCAGATTATCTTCAACTTTGGCTAAGGACACTCTTTATTAGTGATTCTTTTAATTAATAAAACGGCATTAAAATAGGTTCTTTCATCTTGGCGCTACAACCCAACAGACAGACACACATACACGAATACACACTTCATATTTATAACACCCCTCTTTTTGTGTCGGGGGTTAAAAACATGATTTGGTAAATATATGTTTTCGCGATTGAGCCCGTATTTGATACAAGAATCTGTTTGTAGTTCGTTTCGAATAAAGCTTCGCAATACGGAACCGTATTAAAATACGCCCAGAAGATTTACGTGATGTGGAATCGGGCGAATAAGATCTTGGAATTATTTTTGTGCCTTTCGTCCATACAAATGATGCCTCTAGTCTCCCCTTAACGCGACGCGACGCCACATTTTACGGTTTTTATGCGCGTACTGCGTATAGTATTAGTTGGGAAGGTTGAGCTACGAAAATGGAATGTAACTATATTTTTAGATAACCTAAAAATATAGTTAAATTATACTAGGTATTGTATACAGGGCCAATATACGATTTAATTTAGTTAGCCTATATTGTAGGCAAACACAATTAAATCTAGTTGGACCTACATGAAAACCTATGTAACTCGATTTTATAAAATCTGGCGATATTTCATAACAGAAAATCGTTATGCAAATCATATTGAATGAATGAGCTACGCTGCTGTAAAACAAAAAATACATACATTTATATTAGAGTTTAAACAAACAACATTGTTAAATTTGCACGTCCAATTGCATTCCAAAAATAAAATATATCGTTATTGTAACATTTAAATATAAAGTTGAGAACAAATCAAAAAATTCTACTAAACCTTTCACTCTCAAAATGCGGTTAATATTTGATGATAATTATTAATAAAAGAATGTGTAGTATCCACTTTTATCAAAAATGACCCTAATGTAGTTTTATACTCAATTTAAAAACTTGATCCATTGACCTAACTAGCTTTTGTTGTATAATAACAAATATGGATACTAAAAAATCTCCGGTCATTTAAACTTGATTCGTATCTCTATAAAAAATAGTTGTACGTACTAAAGGCAATTTCCTGTAAATTTTCATAACATGAACCTGTTGTTCAGCGAAAATAAAAGCATGTTGGAATTATTCATGCGGCGTGCATGCATCCAGGCGATAACTGCACTGTACTTGCCCGGATATACCCGTGTGCATGTTTTGATACAGCCAGTTAGAACATTACCGGAACACGTAGGTACATAGTCTTCCAGATTAATTAACTTTGCAATAAACCTTAATCGCATTCTAAGTTCAGCAAATCTTACTTCTTACTAATATTATAAAGCTGAAAGTTTGTGATGGATGGATGGATGTTTGTTACTCTATAACTTAAGAACGGCTGAATCAATCTGAATGAAATATGGTGCAGACATAGAAATTAGTCTGGAATAACATACAGGCTACTTTTTATCCCAGGAAAATGTGCGGTTCCCGTGGGATACATTTTTTTGTTTTATGTCATGTCAATCTCGCGATATGTTTATTGATTTATTTTTCAAACGCTGGTGAAACCGCGGGGATCATCTAGTACGAATATAAACTGATGCGCTGGTTTTCTTGTAATCGTAAGTCCGTTGAACAGAAGATCGGCTTTCGATTACCGGCTGCACGGAAATTTTAATGATATAGATGTTCTGGGTTTCGGTGTTCGTGTTGGATTAATTCTCAGTGTTGGTACATGAAATTTGTACACAGTAATGTACTTACATACAAATAATATTGTATATTAGTTTTCTTTGTTCGTTTGTTAATATCCTTGTTATACCTACAGCTAGTCGCAATTTAAGTTCCAAAAACATTAATCATCTTTGATCGTATCACGCAGTTTATAAATCAAAACAAAATTCAAACAATAGGCGAAAATAGGTATGTGAAAGGAAACAAAGATATACAATTTTTCAGACAACTCGTTACTAAATTGCGCTCTGCATAACAATCTGTTTGTTTCAAAACTGAAAAAAACGACTGTTATGTGAGAAATAATTGCTACAAACTTTTTTTAAGTACGGTTTGCACGGCCCTCGTGATGAACATATGGTAACACGCGGTCTCTAGTGTGCCATCAGGGTAGGGTGAATGTAACGATAAAAATTTCAAAGACCGTGTGTATTTACGGACCGAAATAGCAGACCCTCGGCGGCCTCACGCCTCCGTAATAACTATAACTCTTGTGTGCTTCAGTTGACAAAATTACTGTCAAGTGAGTTTTTTACTTAAGGCTTTAGTCAATATATAAATTTAATTATTCATTTAAAAAACTGCAGACCAATAAATGTTATAAAAGAAATAAAAAAAAAAACTTTTTGGACGATTACATTTCACAACAATAATAATAATTTTGATCTAAGAATCGTCATCTCGGCGGGCCGCTAAGTTTATAGAATAATAATGTTAATAGTTGTACTAGTGGTAGCAGTGTTGTATACTATGTTAGTAGTAGTTAGTAGTTCCAATTTAGCGGTCCCTGGACACAACAGAAGTGTTTTTTTCATTAAGTGGTGTTACTTAAATATCTAAAATTTCTTAATTTTGCACAAATGTTACATTTTTTAAAATTATTTAATGTTTTAGTTTCCGATAAAATTAATAAAACATACAATGTTTAACAGGCACACATCTATTAACATTACAACTGTATAATCGAAATAAGACAACATACCAACGTCTTTATAAGAATCATAAGGAGGAAGGACACCTAGTTATAACGATCTCATCAGTGTACCGCGATTAGTATCACAGTGCATAGAGCCACATTTCTTTAGCGATGAATGCGATAGTGTCGTGTCCTGTGTTCCTGTGACGTTAGATACCAGTTAACAATTGCGGAACACGTGTCCACGATGTCGCATCTCGCAGTCTATGAAACCGGTAGTCAGTATTCAAACACCCTTACAGGAAGCGAGGGAGAGCGCGTCGCGTCTACCATTTTTATTTTACGGCGAGCGTTTGTTTAGCGGTGAATATGGTAGTCAAGTCCTGCAATGTCTAGATGTTTTGTAAACATTGCTATCAATTACAGAAACACGTGCCTACCGTGTTCCTGTCGTTCGTGTTGTCGACTATAATTATAGTAGTTTGTACGAAGAAGACTGTTGGAGAATGTAGATATACCGAAATACCTACGCTAAATAATCAATGTATTATGAATATTATGATAATAAAAACTAGACAGTGTATTTTTAATATTTAGTATTATAGCGCTCACAGTATGTTTTTTTTTAATAGGTATACATAATTATATTAGGTTTATACCATCAGGTACCCTGTCTGCCTGTCTGTTTATTATTAAAGGCAGACAGGGTACCTGATGGAAAGTAGTAGGATATTATGGATCAAACCCTGTGATAGACGGATGGACATACTATAAGAAAGGCCTAGTAATCTGATCCTTTTTTTACGGAACCGCTGAATATTAAATATGTCGGAAGCGAGGGGAAATTCAAATGTAGGTATGTCAAGTATCTAATTTGTGTAATGTGTATTTGTTCAATAAACTTTTGCAATTGCCCATGTCCTACATTAGGCCTTTACCTATATCTTTGAAAGATCTATTAACAATTGCGAAACACGTGTTGTGTGTATCACATCTCGAGTTGTGTGGAACCGGTAGCCACTACACAAATGTTACAGGAAGCGAGGGGAGAATAATGTTCGTCGTGTCTATCGCGATTTATGTCTCACAATGTGCGTTTGTTTGATATATGCGATTGAGTCATGTTGCGCAGTGATTAGCAGTTTTATGAGTGGTGGCTTGATATAGTGGTTATTTATGTTTCCTTTAGGATGCAACTTATGGTTTAAAATATAGTTTTTCTTTTTGTTCGTACTTCTGTGAATATCATATCCGAAGCAGTAAAACACACATGACTCTGATAAATAACAGAGATTTATATTACATTCAAATCTGAAAGTGAATTTGAAAAAATATCTCCGTACGATATTATAGGTATGAGATTTATTTTATTTTACAAAACTATATATGTACTGGAAAATATTTACTTGAAAATTACATAGTATACGTAAAATCCCCGAACAATAAACAAAAAAAAACAAACAAAAAAATTTTACGTTTTGGAAAATTAGTTAATTTAACAACAATTTTTTTTTATTTAAACGTCATCGTCTCGGAGTATCAATAAGTTTATAGCAAATTAATATTAATAGTAGTACTAGTAGTAGCAGTGTTTTATACTATGTTAGCAATAGTAGAAGTAGTTTCTATTTAACGGTCTTGCTTATTTATTTGTCTAGGTCAAATAAATAAAACGTGAGATCAACGTACTAAGAGGTACTATGATCTCACACTATACTTGTTTGAATTATGATGTTGATGTCATGATGCAATATCTCTTTGAATGGAAGTAGTTAGTATTATTTTAATAATTGTCGATATTACCTTGTAAGGCTTTTCCTACATTTTATGTTAATTAAAAATATCAGTTAACAACTGTTATGCCATACTTATACACTTGTATTTTAATTACTTATATATTTTTGTTAAAGGAATTAAAATTGAGAGTGTTATACTCTGTGGTTTGATGTGACGTCATCATATTGCCCGTCAATCACAAGAAGGAGAGATGACCTATTAAGGTAGAAACAAATGCATTTGGGGGTCAGAATCAACTAATCATTTTAAGTGACAATAAATTAGTATTTTATTAAAGCGGTAACTATAACAGTACAGGCAGCTGACCTTTCTGACTGTAAAATAGGAAAAGATCAAAGGAAACCGCTAGATTCAACCGTTTCAGGACCTATGTCCTACGAAATCCATGGCTGGTAATGAATTTTCAATTGCCATATAATGAATAAAAAAAATTAAAACAGTTCATTTTATTCGATTCCAATGAACAAATTGTCGAGTGGACGACTCAAACTGCTTCGTGTTCGCAGCGATTAGCTAAAGACAATTTCGCTCGATATCTCGCTTCCCTTAATACGATAGGTGTGAAGTTTCAGGAAATCTTGCAATCAGATTAAAGATCTAATTCCCTAGCAGAGATTCCTACCTACATTCGCTACGATGGAAAGAAATCTTCATTTTGCTTCGAATGTAGCTAATCTTTTAAGAGGTGGTAGTATTTTTCATGATTTACGCCATCACCTCCATTATGGCTCTTTATTTCTTAAAGTACTTTGTAGAGCTTTTGTATTATGATTTGAATAGTTTGTATGCACACATACATGTAGCCCATCTGGCATGACGTGTGCATTATCGTAGGTACATGACCAATTTAATGCAGTATTAATGAGTAAGGAGCGTTTATTACTAATGAGTTGGATCCCTTGAGGATTAAATATATCAGCATTAGACATCAGCAAAGATATAGTACCGTAAAACCTACATATATACCGTTGTTGAAATGCAAACAGAAGTCTGTTGTAATGTAATTGTTTCAAAAAGTCCTACTTTCTGAATTTAACTTCGTGCATTCAAATCAAAACAGCAGAAGCCTACTTCTGTGGGATATCAGTGGAAGCATTCCAAACGTAATGGCGCGGGAGAACGCTATTCTCGTCGCCGCGAGCTCCGGACGTCCGCCCGCGCCACCGTTTCAGGGTTAGAACAGTTTCGTCACTTTAATCTTGCCACTTTTAAGTATTTAACAGTCGTTTTGTTCTGCAGTCTTCACATTGCATCTAATAAAATGTAGTACACATAAATGCAATATTCGTGGCATATGGTATCCACATGTATCTATGTAATCTTCAGAGTGGCAATTGCGTGCTGTAGTAAGTTATTATCATTTACCTCGTTTTTTAATTGAATTTTGACTCATTTCAAAGAAGAATTGCATACTAGGTATATACAAAAATAGAAGCAATCTAATTTTTGATTATTTTCCTTACATGTAGGTAGTATAATGAATTTCAGAACAAAACAATGTACTATTTAATTTCTCAAATGCAACATCACTAAACGATACTAACCCGTCCTCCACGCCAGCCGCCACTGCCAACTGTCGCGCCACACAATGCCCTCCGAGGCGGAGCGTTTTGTTTTGTTTAATTGAAAATTTTCGTCATATCGCGCGCTATTGTTGCGCTGAATAAACGTCACTCACTGCGCAATAGATATTCACAATCTTATATATTTTGTAAAAGCTTTATCTCTCCAAGCTAGCTCAATAGTTTTAAATGGTTATGCAAAACCCGTAACTTTTTAGCAAAAACAGTACCTAAGCATAGTCTGCCAATGCAAATAAAAACCACTCTCGGAACTTAATATTAACCATAAAATGGGTTTATTAACTCATATTTTTCATGAGCACAGAAGTTTCATTACCTATAGCGCCCCCAGGCGAGTTAAGTATACAAAACTGTAAAATGGTAGGTCCATACTTGTCACTAAAAGTAGGTAAATCTTCGTTCAGGTTGACAAAATCATTTTCTTAATTCATTGAATTTTAATCATAATTTAGTCATTGTTTAATTTAATTTATTCGTATGCGTGAGTTAGCCATGAACAGTAAACTTTGTGGATGTAAAGTAGACAGTCCAACCGTCGGACATCTATAATAATTAGTTTAAAACGGGATTACCGTCCTTCTGGAAGACGGTCTAAGATGCGTCGCTTTAAGAGTTAAGCTGTAAGCTTACGCCACTAAGTGTTCCCATAAATAGGTGTGGCGTTGATATCTTACTTGTTACATCACTCCTATTTTTATTGAAGTTAAAAGTAGCTAACGTCATGTAGTAGTAGTTTGCTCCTTTTATTGTTAATGCATTTGACTAAAAACATCACTAGTGAGTATTATGAAAATTCGGAAGGAAACATTAGATTTTCCAGCTTATTTGTAGGCGACTGAAATACATCTGTTAACAACCTTAGGATTTCTGTCCTATTTGCGGTTTGATACAGGTCTGTTAATGCCTAAGTTAATATTAGGTCGGTCGCATGCTGGTTTGTAATATATGACTAAAAATATTTAGGTATAAGTATTTAGATTTAGGGCCGTTGATTCCATACGATATACAGTAATCTACCACCTTCACATACTAATATTATGTTGTATCTTCCTTATATCTCGTTTGTTGGCATGGTGCCACGAATTATGCAGATGTAATTTCACTCTGATGTTACGGATTTTATTATATTTCAGTGAAATAAACAGACGGTGGTGAATTTTTAATGCTCTCTGTTTTATGCTAGGATAGAGGCACATTGTTTCCGGTCAGCAAAAATCTACGGTCCAAAAATTGTCTATTCAACGTTTTTCAGTCGTACAAAATATCTTTTATTGAAGTTTCACTTGGGTCATACTTATGTGATTTAATTACTATATTACGAGAAAGGGTATTATCGTATGTTCCTTTAAAAGTCTCGTTTATATAACACTCAATGTGGTAGTCGCCTGCCATGGCATCCAAAATTGCATATTTTGAGTGCGAGATTCATCATGAGATAAATTTAAAGTTTTTTGGCCTGACATATCCTTTTCCATGCCAGTGTCAATGAACTAGTGTCAAGCACTTATATAGTACTTAGATACAAGTGGATACTCAAGTGCTGAACAAAAATTCAAAGAACGCTCATACGTAAGTAGAAATACGTATAAGTGGCCTGCGTGCTTCGTTTTGACGAACATTGTTTGTAAAACTATAAGGCGTTGGTGTAGTGTACACAATTTTCGTAGTAAAGTGAATAACGCGAAGCCGTTGTCTCTTGTTACTTGCTGGGCAGTTATTGCCATTATTATGAAGCATCTACTTAAGTAGGCATTGTTGTTTGTGATGCAAGTCATGAGCTTACTGATAAAGTTATTGTAATATTTTTGAGTCGATTTCTGCTTAGTTTACTGGGACTTCGTCGCTTGAAAATGTGAAACGTCAAACATATAGCTTGTATGTTGATCACTCAGATAAATAAAATAGGTAGGTTATTCACCGCTTTGTATTTGAGTGAAGCCAAAAAAATACGCTACTTTCATGTATTTATATGCACTCACACAAAATTAGCGTTGTTTCTTGTCAGTACCTATAGTTTATTAACGCTCAAATAATCACTTTTATAACCCGACCATTTTAAAAATGGCTTCATTTTTTGTTACGAATGATAGGTCTGCCTACTTTATTTTTCTGAGGTTGTTTATAAAGTCTTGAAAATTATTTTATGTTCACCAATCCGTATATGACCAATATGGTGAGTAGGCTCAGGAGTTTATTCTGAAACGAAATTCTTAACTAGCTGGGAAAAATACGGATTGCCTTCACACGTTTAAAATAAGAAATCGCTTTTTCTTACGGTTTGTGCCAGTCAATTCAGGCCCATCGGACGCTTATCATCCAACGACACGCGGCCAAAGCGAGGATTTGACGGTGATGGAAGCTATTATGTCCATCGCTCTATACATAGGTGGGCATCATAATCATATATAGCCAGCAATAGCAGCAGTTAGCTTTGTCGAATACCAGACAACCACTTTTGATTTTTAGATGTGCACACTCGATGGAATTTATTTATCAATCTAAAGTTTTTATTATTTATTTATTGCTTTGTTCTGGAAATGGATCACGAATTTTCTAGAGATTATTATTTTTTGCTTAAAAGTCATCGAAATCAGGTCATCGGCTTAGCTAAAATCATAATAAACAAACAGAGCACAAAATACATATCAATTAAAATATTTTTATAAAATGAAAAGAGAGCGGTTTATATAGATTGATTGTTAAAATTACTCAATCATATTTTTTCTAGACCATTTTGTGGTGTACACGTATTTTAATTTAGCTGTATTAGAGTCGTCCGTCACTGTCAAAGTCGGGCGTGATATCCTGCATTTATTATATTAAAATGGAAGCGTAGTTAGATGTTATGTTTGTAGGGAACAACTTGTAATTATTGTTTTATTTAATAGAAGCTTAATTAGAATTTGTTTATTATTGCTTGGTTTTAGTTTCGTCTTTAAGCAAAAATAGTCAGATCCTTTATGTAAGTATTTAGGTATTATTTTGTAAAGATTGTGCACATTCTACCGTAAAGTAAATGTGCTTTAAATGTCTATCAAAAGATTGTTTACATAATAGCTGTTCGTGTAGATGAACGGACCGACAAATTAAAATATCTATATTAAAAGAATTTTTCAATAAAGTTCTGAGTGGAACTGACATACCTAGTAATTAAACAAAAGTTGATGGCAATTTATCGACGATTATAGAATAGGATATTTATAACACCTATAATACAGAAAATCTTAATGTAGAGCTAGGATATTTCTACAGAAATAATATTGCAATTAACATTTAAATTATTACTACAATCTATACATATTTAAACTATTCCGCTTAAGATATCAATTTACTTTCTGTAATAAAATTTCATTTAACCGTTTTTTTCTCAGAAATATGTCCCGCATGAATGATGAGACTTAAAATGGACCTTAAATTTAAATTAAACCTGCTTTCGAAATTGATTGCAAAACCTGTTATAGGTAGATAAAAGAACATCGTAGATTTTTCCTACCAATTAGCAGACCAAAAATGAACCGATGAGCGATACTGCAAAAAATGAGGGTAGGTATATCTTTGTTTTATTAATGGTGAGTTTTCAATGGATCCACCCGCAAGCGGTCCCGTAAGTGTTTTTTTACCCGACTGCGTCAGAAGGAACCGAATGTTTTACGAGTGCTTGTATGTAAATATGTATGTATGTCTAATTGTTTGTCACGCCCTACAGCTCAAACGGTTTGACGGATTTTAATAAACTAGTGGTCCTATCGCAACTGTCGAAATTCAACCATAAAATAAACATGAGGTTTAATTAGCTAAGAAACAAAATGTGTATTTACGGATGAACCTTCAAATATTTCTAGGTTAATTCTTTCCTTGATTTAAAGTTTAAAATTATATAAATTAGATATCTTAATTAAACTTCACGACGAAATTTAACTCTTTAGCGCAGTAATGTAATAAGTCAATGCTCTTTAGTGATTTTTTACATTATCCGTAGGTAACCGTTTTGTTTTTGCATGATATTACGTATTATTGTTTAAATTCCCTGGATGTCTAGCACCCTTAATTGGTATAGTTTGGATAGAAATGTACGTTTAATATATCTCTAATGTCTAATAATACGAGTTACAGAAACAATCATGAGCACATACAACAAGCACTCAATTTTACGAACTAAAACTCATCATCTCTTGTTCTTTATTTATATGTTCATTAGAGGGTTAACACACAGGGGAATAGCGTGCTTAAGACCCGTGTCCATCGTCCTGCGGTGTTTACTTCGTAGTTTGTTTTCCTTGACCGTATTTTAAACCGTATTTAACAAGAATGAAAACTTTATTCTTCGTTACACAGCAAGTGTTGTTAGGTTTTCATGACTTATAAGGTAATAAAGTATTACCCTATAATTTGTATTTTATTTTATGAAGGTGGTAGAACCCTTTTTTGTTTGATTCCGGCTGCACCGCCGTCATATCTATTTCTGCCTAGTTAAAAAAACAGCAGTTAAGCAATGCTTATAACAGCAGGGCCAAGCAGCGTTATGTTCTAGTTTAAGAGGCGTGGGAAGAGATGCTCCATGTCTATACACGTTCAGAAGGCATTCCAACTTAGTTATGAAGTGTATCCAGTCCAAAAATAGAACTGTGAATTTGTGGTCGTTTTAACATGTCTATACGCAGAAGTTGCACCTACCTTCACGTGAATTGCATGTTCCTTTGCTACTACAATTTCATAAAAAGTCAACGGTGTTTGCTCGTATAATCAACTTCTTACGTGAACTAACAAATTCCCAGCGGAGAGCGCAGCGGTAGTTCGTCCCGCGGGACTGAATTATGGACTAAGTTTTTCAAGATTGAAAACTGCAACTTTCAACAATGGCGACTCAGTTTCTGCTCCGGTGGGTAATAAGCTACTTTTATTTGCACTCGAGGCAATATTTACTGATACTATAAGGCAATGTGTATTCAATTAAATGAGCATCATTTTATTGTAGCTTGTATTCGTGATGTTTTTATGGTGTTTTGGTTTTCATGCAATTTGGTTTTAATGCAGCGTTTTGCTGATCCTGTGATGATAATAAAATCGTTTTTTTTATAGTTAGTCTAACAGAAAAGCAGGCGGGCTTCCTGATGGAAAGTTGTCACCGTCGCCTATGGACTTTCGCAACACCAGAGTAGTCGCCAATGATTCACCGGTATTAAAGGAGAGCTCTTTTTGCACCTGCTCTTGAAGTTTGCTCAAATCTACGGCGTATGTGTTCCAAAATCAGATTGACTCTTTCAATAGTAAACCACGCCGTATACGAGATTGTATATTGCAACTTTCGAAGCAGTAAAGTGCACTACGTTTAGCTAAGTATGTCCCATGAGACTGTACATTATACAAAGTTGTTTTATATTAAACTGCCACTTGGAACAATAGCGTCTTGGTTTGTGCTCTAATAAGTAAGCTTTTTCTCTCTTGCTTAAAGTTTATATTTTAAATAACACACACACTGTTATGAATTTCGGTTGTCTAGGCTTATTTTTATGTTATACATAGGGACACATATTAAGTTTTGTTCTATATGAATAAGTCACTCCAATTTGTGACGTGAAGCGGTTCCTGCATTTCGTTGGAAAGAATTGGAAGGGATCATTAGAAGTAGCAACGCATATTTAATAGAATTCAGGTAGAATCTCAGTTATTAAGTTAATTATCAGTTGGGATAGTCAAAGTTGTCCAAATACCACTTACTACCGGTAGTAATTATTGCATTTTGTTTACTACTTCAAAATAAAAAAAATGTTTCTAAGTGAAATTTATCCTGAAAGAAATTGAATAATTCCTATTTTATTGAACCTGAACTATAAATTGAGTTAATTTAACAATACAAATACATATACAAGGCTATCACAACTTCGAATTTATAACGAGTGACAGAGTTAAAACTATTCATCCCGCGAGACTATATTTTGGACTAAGTTTTTAAATTGGAAACTGCAACTTTTAACAATAGCAACGTATTTTGCGCTCTGGCGGGCAATAAACTGCTTTTTATTCGGTCGTTCGCATAGTATCAAAGTTTGTAGGGAATGTATAAATATATGACGGTGCAGATGTAGGTACTAATATGACTTCCAACTTCGTCCTTAGAGAGTAACCAGTCATCGATGCCTCGTAGAGTTCTTGTCCCTAAAAGAGTTTTATAACAGGTGACCACAAAACGTGTATTTGTTACTCTCATTATACAGAAAGGTTACACTAGGCCTTTAATAAAGACGTTTTCTACACACATAGCCCCATAGTAGGATTTTCTCCTGTGTCGTGGGTGCCATGGACACACAAAGACGAATACACAAACACCCAGACCCAGAACGGAAATCTAAAAAAAATAAATAAAAAAAAAATAAAAATATTTATTTCATACCCACCCCACTGACCCACTGGGCGTCAGACTGGTATGGTAACCGCTCCACCACGTAGGTCGTTTAATATATTTCAAAAGCACGTAATCCAAATCAAACTCTATTTTTGTAACCGTTTTTAAAACATACATTTTGATTCGGACATTTAAAAGTGCATTTTCTATAGAAATATAAGTAGGCGAATTTCCTCACGTACTACCTACGTGGAGATAGGCGTCGTCTACTGCAATAGTCGGCTTATTGCGTTTCTCCCTAAGAACGTTTATATCTAAATTACTTACGTCGAGTTATTTCCACGATGCGTTCGATACAATGGTCACCGTCCTAGTCACCGTCCTAGTCTTTGTGATCCGATTCTTGTCAATAAAATAGTTGTTGTTTGAAGGTATATAAATAATGTACCTACCTAAGATACAAGTATAAAAATGTTGTTTATTCAAATGTCCAGAATGGATTAAACAAACAAATGATTTTATCTACGTATTGTTGTAAAATAGAGGTTTGAAATGAATATAACAGTATTAATAATATAGTACCTACGCGTAAGGATATCTGGTATATTTTACAATTTTATTGTCTCTGTGTGTGTCAATTTTCCTTTCTGTATGTTTTAACTTTGGGAATATAGAAAATGTCAATTGATCCAGGAAAATTAAATTGAGTGTTGGTTAATTTTTTATTTTAATTAATATTTGACTTTATAAGTCTATAAAATACTCTTAAATATAACTTACTGACTGTTAAAACAAATCTTTTTCAGGTAAAAATCAGCTCCACCAGCGCCTCTTACATTAACAATCGTAAGTATAATTACCCCAGCAATTAATATTTAAAAATCGAATTGATGTGACAAAGCGTCGCATTCCCGCATACAAAACGGACATCCATAATTCATCGCGATCCTAATATGAACCTCAATCTATTATCTCTAAACGATTTCTCGCCAAATGAATATTCATTTAGAGTAATACCATCCCAAAATGGTATTAAGAGAAAAAAATATGCGGATCGAGGAAACTCATTTGAATTTTTGATTGTGGAGAAAGCGGAGAGCGAGCTAAAGGGCCGTAATACAAAGATCAATAATTTGTTTTCCAAGACGATCGTCTTTTGTTAAGACGTAATCTTAAAAAATGTGACTTCCAAGGGTTACACAAGGCATCGTGAATGTTCATTTATTTGTTTGTAACGCCTTCACGGTTTAAGTACTTAACCGATCGTTATAAAATTTTACTCACACGTAGACACAGAGTATACACAGGACATAGAGTAGAGCATATTGAACAAAAATATCTTACAAATTCTTTCCAATCATAATAATCCAAAAAAAACATTACGACAATATTGTATCGGCAAATATAAATCCGCAACATTCACGAAATCTACCATGTCTTTCAAGTTCATTGAAACTATCGCACACAGTGAATCTAACATGTACCTAATATGAAGACTTCCCGCATACCTACCCTCAGTATAACGCTAATGATAGAACGAACCTTTTTGCCTGATCGCTCATTCGTTTTCCAGCGACCGACGTGTGCACACGATTTTACCTACCCACCGTCAGTGAAGAATAAAATTAATTGCTTCAGCTCCTGAAGTGTGACAGCTATAAAATTTAACCCACTTTAATGGGTGAAGTGGAAATTTAAAACGCAAAAAATTTTACTTCCCGTGGATCTGTATAAGGACCATCTTGTAAAGGCCTGATTTATGCATTATCGATAATTGGATCATTTACAAAAATTTTATGTTTTTTAAACATATATACCTATCTACGTATATGAATACTAATTTTATTAACTACCCACGGCCTCGCTCGTGTAATGTAAACATGTAAATTCGCATTTATAATAGTTAGAATTGTATGCTTCAGGTATAATGCAAATGCAATCCATTCATATCAAGAGGCCGTAGGTATAAAAGGAGGTAGGTTGTGGGTATGAAAGTTATTTGTCAAGCATAGTATCATTATTTTATTTCAATTTTAAGAAATTTAGTATTTTTATATTTGTTTCAAAGCTTCATTTGCATAAAACTTAAAGAAAGATCGCTGTCAGGTATTATGGCATTGTTCAAAACCATAAAAAGTCCAATTTTGTGTTCCAAACTGCAGTAATTTATCTCTTTTAATAGCTGAGAAAAGTAGTAGGTTTGTAGGTACTAACCCCTTTGTCATAATAGCTTTACAACGGTGTCTATACAATTAATTATATTTTCAACAATAATAGTATAGATATAATTATGTAACTTGTTAAAATAAATTTACTGGTATGAAAATCGTATTTGATGCTTGCTGTGCGTTCATCTAGATGTATTGGCAGAGACTAAAAGATTAATGAGCGTTTGTGGAAAAAGGTCCAGTCGGCGTCATTAGCGATGTAGCATGAGCGGGTTTGTGGACGAACATTCTTCATATTGCGCGTTAAGCTCCGTTCACATTTACGACGCCGTATGTTGCAGACATGTATCACGTACCTCTTTGCATATTAAGATACTACCTGAACACCGTGGTTTTACCCGCGTTTAAAAAGTAAAAAAGAATACGTATTTAAACATACTTGTCATCCCGCTCTCCCGTGACGGCGCACGCATGTGTGGAGCGCGCGCTAATGGATTTTTCAAAAATTAAAGTAGCCTATGTTACGGCTTAGACCCACAGCTATCTTCCAGTGAAATTCCCGTCAAAATTGGTCCAGCGGTTTAGAAGACAGCCAAACAGACAGACAGACAGACAGACAAAAAAAAATTTAATTGCTTTATCGTTATAGGTATTTTGTATACTTGTATATGCATTGAGTAAAAAATTTTAATTTTGAAATCACAAACAGACACTTCAATTTTATTTATTTGTATAGATATAGATATATTTCCTTGGAACATTTAAAAGGACACAGGTCCACGACCATACCGACGTCACTCAAACAAATGGCCGCTCAATCGCATTAATATCAATTCCTTCAAACAATTGAAACCAATCTTGTCTCATTAACCGACCGCCATCTTGGATCTTATAAATTGTTGCCCGAACGAATTCCTGTACCCTATACACGTCTCGCTCTAACCTATGGGTGACATATATCCATCTCCCTCCGACACGATCCAGTTTTTTGTCGTCGAATTTCTTTCAAATTGCCAGCTTTGAAGCGAGATGGGTTGATTTTTTTTTGTTTTTTGGGTTAGGTACTTCTTTGTGGTTGCCGCGTGGTTCGGGTTTTTTGAAAATACGTTTTGTTTTTTGGGTTTTTTTTTGTGGAATGAATCGAATGGCGGTTTCGTGAAATTATGTGGTTATGCAAATTATAAAAGGTGGGTTTCTAATTTATTTAAGTATATGGGTAGGTAGCGCCTTATATACGTTAGCACATCCGCCATTTTTTATCTGTAGGTAAATTACCTTCCGTTAATATTAACTACTAGCTGATCCCCGCGGTTTCACCCGCGTTTAAAAAGTAAAATGGAATACATATTTAACCATAACTGGAATCCTGCTCTCGCGAGGTGGCCTGCATGCGCGTTAACGCATGCTTTTTTCAAAAATT
>DWPV01002061.1:0-18277 GCA_018251915.1 Urbanus proteus proteus
CGGGGCGGCGGGCGGCCGGCGCCGCCCCGCGCCGCGCGGCGCAACCTGCCCTAAACACACTTTTCTCACCCGAAACGCACTACTTTTGTGCACGTTTAGGGTGCGCCCGCCCCCGCGCAGCGCACTAGCCCTCGCCGCTCACCCCCGACCGGACGCCTCGGCCGCGGAACCGCCGCCAAAAAATTGCAAAGCGATCGCGCGGGCCGCGATCCCCCACGAACTTCGGGGATTTTTCGCGCAGTTTCCCCCAAAATTAACCGGATGAAAATTACGTTGTCGCGATCCTCGTCGAGTGCGCTCGCCGATAGTGATTTGCAGAGTGACCCGTCGACGCTCCGGACCGGCGTTGGGCGGCCGACCGGGGCGGTCGGCGCGGCGGTCGTAACGTAGAGTCGCGAAAAAAAAATTAAACTTTTATAATTTATTCGATAAACCTAGATCCCGTAGAAACGTTATAAAAAATGAAGTATCGAATAAAATGTACGGTTGCATGCGAGGAAGCTGGCGGCGGGCCCGCCCGGGCGGCGCCGGGCGCGGGAGCGGCGGCCGCGGAGCGCCCCTCGCGGACATTCGCTATACAAAAAAAACCTCTCGGACCCCTAACGTTTTGGCGACAACCCAGAGGCGCAAGCCTGAACATTACGTTAACGTTGAAAAAAACTTTGTATGTTGTATCGGAAATGAGGGAAAATTTGTTAAAATTTTCCGACCACGTTGCAATGCTGACGTCAAGACGGTACTTCGGACGCCATCGATGTGCATAGAAGTAATCAGAAATCATCGCTCGACTAAAAGTTATTTATGGGGTTACAAAAAATACTGGAAGAAAGTGATAATTTTTATTAAATTTTTTTTTTTCGAATTTTCAATACACAGTAGGTAGGTATAAGGGCTACCTAGGCTTTCCCCTCAGACATACTTCAATATTTGTATCAAAAATATTAATACTTTATAGTAGAGTCAGGAAATATAGCATATATTCTACAAAGTAGCAATCAAAAATTTTAACATAGGAGGAGGATCCCGGGATAAAAGTGTTCCTGGTGTTTCATAAATTATTAAAATATCACGTTTCTAACTAATTCAATTTTCTCCTATTTTTAAGGTACCTTTATGATAACTATGCCTCAAAGTACCTAATGAGATAAATGTTTAGTCTCTACATCTCCTAAACATTACAATTTCAGATTCTAGTAGAAAATAAATACCTACCCAGGTACCTACTAATCAAACATATTTTTTACTAGAAAACGTATAAGATACTGTAGGTATCAATTTTTATCATAGATATTTTACCTGAACTATACATCAATAAATATTATAAAGACACAAAACATTATTAAATAAATTCTCTCTCCATTTCAAGAAAGTTTTAAAAGCGAAAAGGACATATTACCTATCCTATACCTAAAATATCTTACAGGTATACTATAATATATACCTACCTATTTATTAAAGTGAAACACAGTTTCTAAGAATGTTTTAAATCGCAAATAGTCGAAAGTGTAAAGTAAAAGGTCCTTGACAGACAACTATTCTGTTAGAGAAAGTCACTTTCATAAGTTAGTGTGGGGGCGCCGGTTTACATATTTTTATCCGATTGTACTTTTTATTATTAAAATCGATTCTGTGGATAATAAATTAAATATTATTGCTAAAAGTATTTGAGGGAGTTCGATAATATTTGCCGCAGTTAAAAATGCCTTAAGCCCACAAAAGTAGAAAATGGTAACTTTAGTAGGTGCTTATAGGAATTTACCTATAACTTTATAGGAGATTACCTATTACTGACTTCAGTAGCCACCTTGGAGATAGAAAATATCATAGGTACCTACAAATAGGCACTAAATAATGTAATAAAATAAATAATGCCACTTTTTATTTTTCTTTAATAGGGAATATCCTGACTCTACATCGGCACTGGTAAAAAATATTAAGTATTGCATTTTTTTACATAAACAACTCGATTTTTGTATGATTAATATATTTCATTGCATATTTTATGTCTATTTATTATTTTAATTCTGTATTTAGACTAAAATAATATTTGTAATAAAAAATATAAAAGGTAACATAAAGTAATTTAGTTAATTGACTACTAGTTTGTGAAAAACAGAAAGACACATGTATTTTTAGAAGCCTAATAAGTATTTACATTTTAAAATAAATCCATATATGATTACCGGTAGGAATATAAAATATCTTCTACTCAGCAAAATAAATAAATATAATACTTTCCTTTAACAGTACTTTAACAAGTTGTACAAAAATATTTATAATCTGTCCTTTGTTCATTATTTTAAGTTAATGTGCCAGGATCCTCCACTGATTCATACTTTTTAAAACTAATAGAATTTGTTTTTTATGCAGAGTATTTAGCAATTAATAAATTGTTAATTAACTACTTAAACTTCCAATTAAATATATTATATACTTAGGTACATAAAAATATAAGAAGACTCTACATCACAAAATCCTTTAACGGTGACTAATATTCGGTTCTATGAATAAAGAAATATTGACATCACACTCAAAGAGATATAGGTTACTAAAACTCATCTCCATCCATCAATTTCCATTCAAGCCCACTGCTGAGCATCGTTTTTCAAAAAATCCATTTAATTTAAAATAACCACTGCATTCCACGGTCGATTATATTCTTCTAAATAGGAAGCGACTAATCTATACGAGGCCGGTCACAGATGAATAGCAATTCTTAAATATATCCTAATTTTTGTAAATGCGAATGTCCGTTTATTTGTTTGTTTGTGTGTTTGTAACACTTTCACGCTTTAACTACTTGACCGATCGTTACGAAATTTTTCACACTCACTGCCAAGATTTCGGAAAAGGACATACAATACCATTCATCACAAAGAAAGTTACTACTCCTGAGGGATATGATAATAACTTTTATACCTACCACTTACCTACTTTTCTACCTACAGCCTCTTGATATGAATAAATAGGATTTGCATTATACCTAAAGTATACAATCCTAACTATTGTAAAAGAAAATGTATACGTATATTAGCGCGAGCGAAGCCGCGGGCAAAATAAACTAGTTAAGTTAGCAAATGAAATTATATTATCATCAATTCATTATAGCTCCACTGCTGGGTACAAAGCCTTCTTATCAAATTGAAGCGGCTTAAGTTAAAGACCAGCACGCTCAAGTTTTTAAAATCGAAGTGACAAAGGAGCATGAATCCTTTTGTTTTAAAAATTGAAGTAGCAAACTTTTGAGGACTAAGTGAGTGAGACTACCGAAGCACAAGAACAGTTTCACGCTGGAAATAGGTATGAAACTAGAACCTCCCCAGTAGAATCATACTCGTTCTACCACCCTGGATCTGGATAATTATGGGATTTTTGGAGTAGTTCTAGGTGTCCTAATAAAAAACCGAATTATTAAATATGTAAGTATGTTTTGAAAATTGAGAGTTGGTACCATGCTTGGGGTAGTATCTATGTACCTACCTATTTGTATGCAAAATACATCACTGCACTGTCAAGCCAGAGCAGCGAGGATTGGTACTTAAAAACAGACTAGTTCGAAGTCCTAATTTTTTTATCAATTCACTACAATTTTTGGCTTCAATCTTACATTAATAAGACAAGAACAGTTCAGATTATCTTAATATAACACATCTATTAGATAATTACCTACAGAAAGAGAGTATTAGCATAACATATTTTTACAGATAAATAAATAATTCATCATGTGTACATAGATATTCCTTAAATAATGAAATTTAACAAGATCTTTTAAGAAATGTCGGTTGATTGTAAACAATGAGAGTACATAGGTTTTTATCTTTAGATTCTATCGTCAATATAATCATCAAAAAGTATTTTATTGGTTGAATTTATATAACTAGCGGTACAGGCGAATTATAGATTATTTTCAATATTATAAGTTATTTTATAATAGAAATATTCTCTCTATCCCAATAAATTAAGCAAAACGAAAAAAAGACATTTTTAATTGTTTCAAAGTTAAAACCTACAAAATATACCTACAAGTAATTTTACGTGTTATCGTAGAGCGTACTTATAATTACCGGACGGTGGCAAAGGGGTGGGGAGGGCGATGACCCCGGCTAAGCGAACGCCCGCTTTTTTAACATTCTTTTGATTTATATTCACCAGTTGCGCTAACTTCTCAATAAAGAATATCTGATACTGCTTAATAAGGGCTTGCAGGCAAGCTTTATTATATACCTAAGCTGCTTAAACGCGATGTCTCAGTGGTCTTGTGATGGCTAATGACACTGCCTACGTGCTTAGTGCGTAATGTCTATATTTACATGCCAATACATATATTTGTGCCAAAAACAATTTCCTGTTTCTTTAATGCTGAATTGACGCACAATGTACAGAGTTCCCATAATTTGTAGTTAAGTATTCAAAATTTGTTTATTTCAGTCATTTACTTTTATGTTGGAGATAAAAATAAGTAAAATAAATTCATTCGGACTATTAAAATAATTTTACGACTTTTAAATATTAATGTAGTATATCTATGGTATTTCATCTCTACATAGAGTAGGGCAGCTCTGCATACAGTAAAGAACAAATGTGTTAAAAATGTTTTCATATAAATTAATGTAAAACTGTAGAGTATATGACAATTAGACGCGGATAAATATTTGTTTCCGGAAGTTTTACAATAATGCATTTATTAATGCAGTACCAGAGTATTTATATTATTTACATGCATATGCATTAAGCGCATAGTGCTTTGAGAATCTTTACATTGAAATTACAAAGTTGGTATTAAAATTGCAAATCACCATAGATTATTCTTAATACGGATTGTATTTCGCGAGTATAAGTCGATAAAACGTTATGAAAATGCCATTAAACCTATCGATATGTGAATAAAAACTCGGACTAGAATTTAATTTACTTCAGCCATAATTTATTAGTGGCCAGGATGGTCTCATATCAATCGAAGCGGAGCGGATCGAATAAGTATTTTACCGATAAAAGTTCAAAAAGCGTAGATATCTCCCGTCTATACCAATAAACAAAATTGTAGTGGCTGTTTTTATGTCAAAATAACAGCCTTTTACTAAATGCATCTGAAAGAATATGCGATAGTTGTTAACAATTTTTTTATCTGTCTGTCTGTTCTAGCCAATCTCCAAAACAATCGAAATTTTGAAGAAAATTAGCTAATGTTATAAGGAGTAGGTTACATAGACAAGTTAAATTAAAAAAAAATAATAAGGCTTCGTTGCAATAAATTTTAAAACTCAACCTTTACTACTGTCTATCTATTTTAAATGTTATTTTGTTAAAATTATTGGAGATACAATATTTCGGTTATATGTACATTTTAGGGCAGACGAAACCGTGTGCACAACCAGTATAAAATAAAGTTGTTCGTTAATTACGTCGGTGGTAATTAAGTAAGAGTTTTATTACTGTCCTTGGCGTCTCAGGGAAGGGAAGGGCGGAAATAGAGAACACACGTGCGCCACATGTTACGATAAGGATGTGGCACGCACCGCACACATCGGCCCTGCGATAACAGCGCCACAACGACAAACATCGTTGTTACCCGACTGCGTCAGAAGGAGGGTATTATTTTTCTAGTGTATGTATGTATGTATGACAGAATGGTCGTGGTATTATGATGAGAACTCAGTCATCACAGCCGTCCTGTACCCTTATTACGTGCTCATTACGTTAAATAAAACGTTCCTTTGCACGTTTGAGCCCTTACATCTACATGCAGCGCTCCTAGCGGACCGTTTAGGTACTAAACTTTTAATTTGGAAAAACGAGGGTAAACGTAAACCTGGATCGTATCAAGAAAACATAATAAACCCGTACTGGACAGCAGCGCGTGCGATCCTTCGCCACCGGCTTCTATTGCATTGTGGGAACACTGGGCAACAGAACATATAGTATTAGAGTATGTATGTATGTATATCCATTTCTTGGGCATCCCAAAAGGCTTGACGGATTTTAACATATGAGGTGTCCTTGGATTCATCTTTATTGTCATAGCGACATAGGCTACATATTAGGATTTGCGTTGTCAATCCAAGGGATTGAGGTAGTCGCCTATGTACCTACTTAAGTTAGGCTTCATCCACAACATTCCGAAACGCACACTTCAAGCTAGAAATAGACGTAGCAGTACCTTTAAACCTACCTTAGCGCCTTGGAACTTCACTGGTTCCTTTCACGTGTCACGCCAGATATTGATCAAAATCCACGTTTCACATAAAAATAGTACTTTGTCGTAACCAGGTAAGTAAAGGAAAACGACACCGTTAGGTACGTACTTGCACGTGGAACGAAGGGAGTTCCGAGTACAAACGAAATACCTATTTCATGAGTAATTGCTGACGCAAACCTAGCCGTCGCTATGCAGTATTAAATTATTAGCAACGTTAACAATATGAACTGTTTGTATCATATTTTCCTCATTAATTTGTTGCGTTTGTTTTTAACATTAACGACTCGATATACAACTTTTTATGGGTTCTAGAACAATCTAATGGTGTACAGCTAATGAATACGCTACATTAGATGTGACAAATCAAAATTCATGTGTTTTAAACAGAATTTCTGATTCATATATAAGTTAATTGTTGTTAGACATTGGGAATATTTAGGTACTTGTTTTTATTTTTACAACAAGTTTTCTTCACTGCTTGTATACCGGTATGGGAAGAAGTATACGATATAATAATGACAAAGATGGTGACCATCTTTTATAGACTTTAAGGCAGGCAGTTAGGCATAAAATAAGCTATTAACATGGTCATACTCCGTCCACTATATGAGTTTCTACTTGACTTTTACACGCCCATCAATTTCCGTGTTTCTTGACAGTAAAGATTGCCTACATGAAACAATGTCATATTTTAATAGAAATAGTGACGTTCCTAGTTACAGATTGACTACTATACTACTATCGATACATGAGCTTTATTGGGTACATTTTGCGCTTATGGAATATATTCGTCAATTTTTATTTTATTTTTTCTGCCTAAATCACTGCAAACGATTGATCACTAAGGTTATTGTTGTTTTTAAATAAATAACGCATATTATTATGTAACGCTTTATAATCTATGAAAAATACATAGTATACCTAGGTAGATAGGTTCAAATTTATAATTTAAAAAAGCTTTTAAATAATGTTATGTTCTTTGGTTAAGTACATTAAAATCTTTTAGAGCGTATTTACAGAATGAATCGCTCACATATTATATACTTATTTCAAAATACATTTTTAAACCCGAAACCTTATTACCAACATACAACACTAGAATTATATCGATAATCGAATCGATATTCTGGAATGCACATCACTAAACCAATCTGTCAAATAAAAAGTAATATAGTGGACAGAATAATGTAGTGGATAACTACGAAAAACGTTCGCCATGGTTTAAATAAAGGCTTAAAATAATTTCATAGATATAGATTTAATAGATTTTGATCTATTTTGAGCTATTATTTTTGCAATGTTAATTGTTAAATATTGTTCAATGTTCATATTTTAATTTGAAGTGCCAAATATGTTGCCTGTTCAATCCATGTTAACTTATTTTTTCAATTATGACATCCATTAATTTAAATAAGAATTGTAAGATTAATTATACTGTAGTTAGTCGATCCCTTTTTTATTTACATAGAAGTAGCAAACGAAACTCCATTCCATCTAATAGTAAGTGGCACTTGTGGATACCTGTACCCTTAGTACGAATTTCTTATATTTTCTTATTACGATCTTAGTTTATGTTTACGCCCATTTTTTCATAGTAAAATTTTAGTACCAAAACGGTCCGCTAGGAGCGCTGCATGTAGATGTATGGGCCCAGCCGTAAACGAGGAACGTTTCACTAAACTAGGGGTAGTGAAACCTGTCTCAAATAGGATTGAACCTGAGCGTGGTTACAGATACGTTGCATTCCCTTAATGTGGTTAAAAGCCAGGTAAAGCTCATATTAAACTAGAAAATAAACTGCTATAATAAGGAAGGAAGAGTGTATCTGTGTAAAACCACTGGGGATTTTACCACATTTTACGTTGAAATACCTACTTTCCTAAAAATAATTATGTAGTTTTTACCTTTTTCAACTTATATTAATTGTAATTTTTAATTTAATTTTAATTGTAATTTTGAAGTTAATAAATCTTTTCTACATTTGACCTCAACTTACATACATACATGAAACAGATTATACCTGCAAGTTAGACAAAAGTTAGTAAACAGATATACCCAGTTCTCGTACTTGCCAACATACAAGCAAACATGCAAGCTAGACAAGTTGGTAAACATTACGTCCTGGCAGTTCTCGTATAGCCACGAGGCCGGAAAAATGTGCAGCATTGCTATAACACGACACCTCTTCGAATATGCGGAAACCACTGCTACTTTGCGTATTTCCCCATATTTCAACGTATTGTTAAAAGTGATATTTTATAAACAACATTCTTTAAAAATTATACCTACCTAAGTATTAGATTTAAAAAGGTTACTCTCCCAAAAATGTTTAAATTTGTTGAGACAACGGACTCATTTGATATTATTTATTATTGTTAGGAACAAGAAATTAATTAAAATGGCAATCGAAATATGTTTATGACAAAACAGATTTTCTATACTACACTCCCTAAAAGTCGGTTACAGCACTCAGACCACCCCTAGAATTAGGGATTTTCTCGTAAACATCTCTTCCTTATGTGTATTAATTCTGCTGCCTATCTCTCCTGTAATTTAATGTGACTGGAACCGGAATAAACCTGGATATTTTTGGAATAACTATTTATGTAGCTTAGTACTAATTTTATTTGTAGTTTTCAGCTTAGGGACAAACAGACAGACAAAGTTTTGAATACCCGCAAATATTCAATTTTATTATTTGTGAAAGTTTTATGACAACGATAGATATACTGACACATGTACCTGTAATTTTGAAACGTTAAATTATTTTGAAATGCCTTCACTTAAATGGAAATTAAGACCTTTCAAACATAATATTCGATAGTTCTGTCTTTAATTATGTTTGCATTGACATACTTAATCGCAGAAGCTACCTATGAAAATCTAATATCTTGATTTAAATATTGCATATTATGTTTTTGTATCAAAGGTTGCTAATTGGTGATTCTTTAGGTAAACAAGTTTAGGTACAGATTAGATTATTATGTGCTACATAATGGTACGTCATTGATGATAAACGATTTACTTTAGATAATACTAAGATTAACATAGGTACCTACACACATTTTTTTGTTTTTGTGCAACAATCACTATCAGTACATAGTAGAAAATATAATCATTTTCCGCTGTCTGTCCATATGTATGCTTAAATGTTTAAAACTACACAGCGGATTTTGATGGGGTTGTATTTAATAGATATAGTGTTTCAAGAGGAAGGTTTATATGTAATTTAACGAGTGCATAGCCACGGACAAAAACTAGTATTTTCATAAGTGGTGTGTTGCTTCATGTGGATGTCGGAGGAGCTGATGAGAGGACAAAATCCATGAGATGGGCCGCAGCATCTCTCTGTATATCATCAACACGAATTATGTTCACCAAAATGCATGGCAGGTGTGGTGTATATTGGCCAAAATACCTATTGTAAGGCTTATGTCTATCTGTGGACCTCAAAAGGGTTACTATCGATTCATATGCTTTTGGGTTTAATAATAGGTAGGACATTTTCACACAATTTTACTTGATTTAATACGCTCAATCATCATAGCCTTATTATTTTGACATATTATTATTATAATAATAATTTTGAGAAAGACAAAATAATTATGAAAAATTCACACTTCTGTTTATAAAAACATTATCTGTATCGAAATTTAGATTTCTTAATTATAACGTGCTAATTCTTTAAGCATTAGCTACATAGTACTTAGTTGATTGTTGTTCTAAATACAATTTGGCTCTAGTTCAACATCTATTTTGAAATAATAAATATTATTGTTTACAATTGTTCTAATATTAGCTTACATTATATATACGTGAATAAATAACAACATTAAAGAGAGCATAATAAAATAAGTTAGTGCACATATTTATATAAATAAGTATTGTTTTTAATTATAAATAGGTATCTACATTAAAGGGTATTCAGATTAAAATTTCAAATGATGTAAAGTTTAAAAAGATAAGTTCTTATTACAGAACAATAGACAAAAAAAATGTAAATATGTAGTTCTAAACAGGTTGAATAGCTTAAAGAAATAATCACTTAATTAATTTTCACTTACTTCTTCTAGGCCCTTATTATTGTTAACTATTGATTGGTTAAACTCAAGTGACTCTACCTACCATTTAAAATTAATTTGTTGTGATTATTCATCAATTCTACCTCAAATTCTACCCAAAAACAAAATTGATTTGTATTCATTTTTTAATCAGTTTAGTTAGCTTTAATAATTAGTTAAACTGCAAAGGTTAGAAAATAATAATACGCACCCAACAGAAAACCTAAAGCCATTTTCTATAATGATAAAAATGCAAAATTCGCAAGCGTTACATAAGAGTTTAAGCAAAGCAGTAGGGCGTTGAAATATAGGTAGGATTTTTCCTAATCGTTTCGCAATTGGTAACACACTCGTGGTCGCGGGGCCACGCGGTATGCGGGGCCACGCGGGTTGCGGACACGCCTCCCGTGTCCTCAGCGAGGCTAGTTCACACGATATATCCTTGTTCATCTCGTTTTTGATATATGCGAGTAGGAAATGAAATTGTCCTCTTGACGTTAGGAAGTTATTGTCGCTCGTGGATGTCTCAACCCCCAGATAAGTCGCACATGAAGTTGGTTACAGATGCGTTGATAAAAAGGACTAAGTTGGAACGCATCGGATATGTTCATCTCTTACCACTCCCTTCAAACTAGAATGTAACATCAATTAATGCTACTGTTATAAGATAGAAATGGCTGTTGTAGGGGTTCCACTACAGTCAAACCACAAAGAGTTCTACCACCTTACAATTACAATAATGCGACCTGCAAGTAACTTTACGACAAATTACGTTTTTAACTTCCTCACCCACATACACGTACATGTTCGATTCGAGCACTCATACGCACACATACACTCGTATCGGAGCTAATATTATAATGGGTGGATAGACACACATTGCCCGGCGGTTAAGTGTTAGCGGGCGCTGAGCATTGTTTGACACAGTAAAACGAGATCAGTAGTCCAATTCCATATAATGTGTGAAACAGTGACTCGTTAAAAGTGTTCTGACAGTAATATTCTTCGGGTTGTTATAGAGTTGGTAGTTTTAGTAAGAGCAAAAGGACGTTTATGGTTGAACTACTGAGTAGTAGTCGACTGTGGTCCTATCGAGAACGTAGATAATAGCGTATCAGCCGGCATGGTGTGCGGCATACGTGCGCGTGCGCATGTGTGCGCGCGGGCGCTAGTGTGCGCGGCCCACCAACGAGGTTATCAATCTTTAATGAGTCGCATATTATTACATTTCAAAAATGTGCGTTTGCTCACCTACAATGTGTCCGTTAATTTACACTGATTAGTTAAATATTTAAGTTACAAAATGATTGTTTTGTGGTAAGTAGGTACTTTGCCATAGTTACTGCGAATGTTTGCTGCTGTACGGTTATTTCAAGGAAAAATAAAGTAGGTTACTTCGAAAACTGATGGTAGTTTTGTGTGTAAATAGTTAATAATCTAATTAAATATAGAAACCGTTAAAATTAAATGGGGTATTAGCGTACATGTATACCAATATAAGTGATGCGTAAGTATATAAACATATACCTACAGTCAATTTATCATTATTTTGGCAAAATGAATTGATCCAAGTCTTTTAAATTCTATTAAGCAGGTACTGCTACATACATATTTTAATATATAGAAGAACTAGACTAGACTCTTAGAGCAATTTAGAAACATCCCTTGTTGCCCTCAATAGTTGAGCATAGCTCAAATCATACACTACCCTCATTAGCGTTAATTAGTTGGAATAAATTAGTTAAGGCCCGAAGATGCTTTTAAGGTTGAGAGATCCTTAGACGAGTCATTTATTTACAAGGAATCGTGGTCCTAAGAGCACTCTTTAAGTACCTTGATAAATATAATTATATGGTTAAGATCTATATTGATAGATTAATAATAAAGCTTTAAACGTATGTACAAGATAATGATGCACTATCTAATGGTAAAGTGCATATTTGTATGTACAAAACAAACTACGGCCTTTACCTTAAAGTTCGCTTTCTAAACTCTATCCCAGTGAACAAGCAATATATGCATTTCGCGTATTCGCTGGGGAGTAAAAAGCGCAACAAAATGTATTTAAAGTTAGGGTCGAGTCGGCCGCGGTCCGCGCTGGCCGGTGCCGGGCGACAGCCGCGCGGCGGCCGCGCGGCAGGCGGCGGAGTGCGCGGTGGCGCGGCGGCCGGCGCTGGAATGCAACAGGTAACCGATTCCAGGAAGGCCGCGGCCCGTTACCGTGCCGAATATCTCCAGCAGTCAAACGCGCCGACAAGTGCGCCGGCCACTTGCGACAACACCGTGCGATGCACCGCCCCCGCCCCGCGAGCCGCTGCATTCCAAGCGACATTGAGTTAGAAACCAGTCGAACGATCTCGCCGCATTCTATCTCCACCACCCGGACCTTCTTCAGCTAAAATTCATCGCTTTTATGATGCTTCTGATATGGATTCCGAGAACGCGTCCGCACTTCATTTTTTTAGCTTTATGCACGCACGTGCAAAAGTATGCTTTAATTTAAAACGAGCCCGGAATTTCGGAGTTACAGATTTGTTAAGAGTGAACGTTCGATGTTATTTAAGTTTATGTTTTAACCGATTTCAAATGAGGTTCTTAATTTAGCTTAATGCTTTTTTGTCATAGTTAACATTACTTAAAGTAATTAAATATGTGTAAAGTATTACATAAATATTAGATAAGTTAAGTATATTGTTAGATTTGATTTATGAATAACATTATAAATAATAGCCATATGGCCTGGTATGGTGGACCATCATTCATGGCTATCCGTGAATGGCATGGTGGAGCATAGGCGAGTATTTTACCGTTCTTATATGACCTATTATGAAAGAGACAAAAAATATTTCGAGGACCTCAGTTCATTCATCTACTACTGAATGGGTTTGATACATTTCAAGTATAACTGTAAAGTTTGACCGAATTCTTAAGATTGTAGAGTCATGTAGAGACACTCACAGTAACACTGTGTTTTATTAACGTATTATTTCTGGCAGCAATTGTAAAATTAAGCCATTACATTAGAAATACTAATTAATATTTAAAAATACTTCAAGTGAATGTTAAATTTATTGATAAAATTAGTCAAATATGTTAGAAATAATAAGTATAACCACGTTAGATTAGTATAAGTGTAAATATAAAACATACCTTTTAAAATATTTGTGACACTGGGTTTCACATGGACTTTTAGGAAATAACGAATGATTTTTAAGTGATTTTAATTTTATTATTATAAATTATTCATTATCATTATATTGAATTTATATTAAAGTTCAAAAATAAGTAATTTTTTTTCATTTATTTTAATAGAACTTTTTAATACGCGTTTTACCTATTCTATTCATTCTACTCTGAACTAAGAAAATCAAGAAGAGAAATTGTATGTAGTATATAAATACTCACCTTGTCGTTATATAAAATTAAATAGAGCGGTATACTTATGTACTTCGCTATGTACGTATGTATACCTATCTCACTGACGATATAGGATTTATTCCAGTCTCCTGAAATATATTAGCAGTAATACAATTTTTATTCCTGTTATTTCAGATCTGGGGTAAACATGCAATTTGAAGTTATGGTCTGGCTGTTGAATTGCGCAATAATGCTGCTGAAATAAAGATATGTTAAATCATTTCAGAAACGACTTCCATATCATTTCCATTAGTTTAGTTCCTACTACCTTCGACTACCTTTAGTATATAGCCAAACATGCATCAAGGTATAAAGATATAAGTAGCGCTAAAAACATTCTTGTCTAAAAGCCTTACAGAATCCTAAATTGTAACCCCCACACCCATTCGTTAACTCAAAACGTAACTTAACTTAAATTTTAATGTAAACATACTAAAGTGCATTGGAGCGTAAAAATCGAGTTTGAGGATTATATTCATAGATCGATGCTCCCCTATTCGACGGAGGAAGTTCGATGACAGCGCAATTACTCGATCCTCGGAGAAGTCGAGAGTGCCCTCCGGAAGGCACCCTCTCTCTCGGTCACGGCGCGGCTTCTAAAAATAGATGGCTTATTCAAGCGTTATGATATTATGCATCTGGACTGCAACTGATCTCTCGTTATTTCCTGTTTCTATTCTAATACCTCATAAGTGGTTTGTCGACAAAACAAACATCTAAGTGACGTAACGTGAAAGTTTTGACTGAACAGATAACGATGTTGACATCGTGATGTTGCGAAAAATTGTTGATTAGTTCCGCTCTCGTTATGGACAAAGCCCAAAGAATAATTTAGTGCTAGTTTACATTTATTTAAAGCTTTTTGCGATTACGACGTAATACGTTCATTTTTTAAATGTCTCAACTATTTCAATGATATACTTGTAGCCATTGTAATTGAAATTGCATGATGTAGTTCAACCGAGACCGGTAGAGAGTTAGAGATGTAATTTTGAAACAAATCGTTGCCTTTGTTTGAAGGTGGTGGAGCCCTTTGTGACTCGACACCGGCGCCACTACAGCCTTTTTAAGCTTAATAATAGCAGTGTTATGCGGTGCTGTGTTCTGGTTAGGAAAATGGTAAGGGAGACATGCTTATGTGAGGTGTTCTGACTCCTCAGGGGTAGTAATGGCTCTGTAGCCAATTTCAGAAAGTATTTTGAGCTTATCTAAGTTTGATTACATATATCCTTGTACGACATTGCCATTTACTTTGAGATGGACGTTGGCATGCTCATTTGGCACTTACAGGTAATAAAAATAACAATAGTTCATTGAATACGTCAAGATAAAAATTTTTTGCATCTATTTTAAGATATGTTTGAACCCCGGAATTGTAACATATGGATGCCTTTACACTCGCCTTGCAATTCATACTTGAAGTTAGTGAAGCAAAAACGTTAATGAATCTTTGGGCCAAATGTGTTTCTTTTGTCTAGGTGCGAGCCGGGAAGGGGCTTGTTGACATACGAGACTAGTTCCGTGCTGAACGTGGGGTAGCTGAACACATTATCGCTATTCCATAGGGCTGCCCCTAATATCGATAGAAGTGTTCTCCATGTGTTTGCTTAGCGATTTCCTGATTTAAAATTTAGAGATGCATATGATTGTAAAATGAGTAATTCAAGAGTTTTGTCGAAGTGTCTCTAAACTACCTACAGATTAACAACTGATTTTGTTCAAGTGCCTGAGTCGTACAAGAAAACCATCTGTTTAAGACATTTTACATGCTTCTTTACCTATGTATATGCTTTCGTTGTTTAAAACTTGTGTGATAATGTAAAAAAATAAATTTAAGAGTTCTATTCAGTGGCCAATGAGATAAATTGTTCATAATTAGTACTCTTATACTACATAACATATTATAATATTCAATACGTATACTGTTCTTTGGTAACAAAGATACCCCTTTTCTTCTATTAAGACTAGTATATTAGTAAAATAATTAACATGGTTCATTTACCTACATGTTATTATTTTTTTAATTTATTTTGTAACATCTAGTCACAACCTAAACTCGCTCAAAACTAAAATTATTCCATCCAAATAGGGACACATTGACAACACATGAGGGCGGCGCCCCTACGCACCGGAAATATCACAATATATTTTAAGTCGAGCGCCCCCTGCGACGCATCTCAATCATCCACTAATAAGCAGACGGAAGGAAAGTAATCTAGACAAAAGTTTAAAAATAAGTCGGCTAGGAATAGATCGAAAGGTGAGCTTGAGCGCGGCGGCCCCACGAGTTAAAAATACGTGCGCCCGCGCAGCGCTGCCGCCACCCGCCACCCGCGCCGCGCCTTTCTTTTATAATTCAAGCAAAAGACCAGTCCACCTGATAGTTAGTGGACACTGCTATCGAAAACTCTAACTCCGTGGAAAAGCGAGCGAACATAGATGCATTGCCACGATCTGGACTAAGATCAGCCCTTTCGCCGCAGAACTACAGTATGCTAGGAATACAACGCAACTAAGGGAGTGCATTTTTTCAAAATAGGAGGCCATTAGACCACAGACCATCACGCTGGCAAAGTGCGGGGTGGTAGGCTTCATATGCCTTTTTGAAAGAACTTTATAAAATAAACTGTGGGTTTCCTTGCGTTATTTTCCCTCCGAAAATTGTAACTACTAACACGCACGTAAGCTCCAAATATCATACAAAGCACTAAGGTGTCAATGCTAAATATAAACAGGTACATAAATTGACCTATTTGCCTGAAATATCTACCAAATCACATTTTTACTCATTCTGGCAGAATGGGGCAGTAATGGGCAGATAATGATGAAGCGGTGTACACTGCCAAACGGGCCAAACCTATGACGCTGGCGCGCCAAGTTAAAACTATCAAGTTAAGCGATAAAATACTTGTAAAATTATTTTCTTTATGATTATTATCGCATTTGTCCAGATTTTCCTAAATAAATTAAAAACAACGTTTCAACACGAATCTAATACTATGTATATTTCTTATCCATCACGATAAATACAATAGAGACAGTCATTTACTTGGCGCTGCTGTTCAAACATTTATTAATGCGCTTAAGCGCTTATCAGTTAAATGCATTCTTGAACTTATTTGTTTATGGCATACCTCGCGCACAATACACAATGAGATTACAAGAAAGTGTAAATCTCTTGAAAAAAATTATGTAAACAATTTATAAGTAGGTAAATAAATCGAGGAATTTTATTAACAAAGAGCGAAATATCCTAAGTAAATTATAAAGACAATAAAATACTTACAATAGGTAGGTACCTATCAATATTGTCTAACAACTTTAAATATCAGCATTAGTTCTTAGAAGAATAATATGACACATTGCAATTCTTACAGGGATAAAGCTAAAATTTGTCTTAAATCTTAATACCCAACTATCAATTTAATTATGTATTTAGCTAGACTATAAAACAATAGGTGGTGGTAGAGTTTCAATCTATTAAAACTTTTGGCGTAGAAACATATTTCTAATTTTTGTTTATTATTTCTGATAAAATATGATTGAAGTGATGAGCTTAACGCAACGTGCGATAAAAGGATTATTTCAACAGTTTATCAAACGCGATCTAGATAACGAATCAGTAGAATTGAGCTGGACCAGAGCTCTCTCGATAAATCTCAAGCTGTCAGTCCACTGGTCTAGAGATGTGAGCAGAATAGCTTAGACGAGATTGAGGCTGGCGCCACTCAGGATCCGGGTGATCAACATTTGTTCAATGGCTTACTGGATATCATATTAATCTTCCTTCAATCACATAAATTAAATTGTTGATTAGTTCCTAATTTAATCCCACAAATAGGATTTAGATCTATATTAAATGCCGCATTCAATTTAAAGAATCTATTATCTTATATAAGGTAACTTATGTTTATTGAAAAATAAACGTAGAAAAGAAGGAATAGGTAGGTACCTACCTACCTACCTATAATATCCTATCTAGTATATCGAAATGCAGTCCGGCATTTTATATACCTACATAGCTACCTATTCGAAAATACATCGTGAACCTACCCGTAATTGTCTAACTAAAAGTTTTTTTGTCTAATTAATGTCATTAATTTCCTTACAATTCTTCAACAACTGAAGATAGGGCCTTTTGTGATTTGATTTCATAGATTCTACTTATACAACATAGCAACAGTGTTAAGCGAAGATGTGTTTTGGTGAGTACGATGTTATGAGAGAAGCATCCGCGGCAAACCTTAGGTAAGACTTTTATCGTATGCTTGATTATAGTCTAACCATCTTCTTACGTATCCTTAGGTTGGCTACATGCTCATTTTGCTGCTTATATACCTGTTGGTTAGTGGCAAAGGCTCATGGAAATATTTAATAAACTAGCTGATCCCCGCGGTTTCACCCGCGTTAAAAAGTAAAAAGGAACATTTATCTAAACATGGGTAATATCCCGCGCTCCCCCGAGGAGGCCCGCATGCGAGTGGCGTTAATGCTTTTTTCGAAAATTAAAGTAGCCTATGTTACGCCTTAGACCTTTAGCTATCTGCCAGTGAAAGTCCCGTCAAAATTGGTCCAGCCGTTTAGAAGATTAGCTCAGCCAAAC
>DWPV01002062.1:0-18277 GCA_018251915.1 Urbanus proteus proteus
TAAAATAAAATTTGTTCGAATGAACTAAAATTATTTCTTACTTTTTAGTGACATAGAAGTCGGTTTAATTTTTTTGTTAAAAATATTTTTTATGACGGAAGTAGCAAACGAGCATGCAGCCCACCTGATGGTAAGTGACCACTACCACCAAATTCCTGCCTGGTTGATCACAGATGCGTTTCTACCCCTGACGAAGTTATGTAATAAATAAATAAAATATGTGTAATAAATATGTATGCTGAGCACAGCTGTTATAAGGCATAAATAGGCGTGGCAGTGCCGCCGAAGTCGAACCACAAAGGGGAATACAAACTCCAAAAATGTATACCACAAAGCTATGACATTAAATAATACACAAAGATAAAATTTAATGAAAAATATCCATCAGACTCATAATAATAGGACATAATTAACACCATATTTCTATTTAACACTAAACATCTGACAGGTCGGGATTTTTGGACATATTTTTCAACCCCCAACCAACCCCTATAATACCAGTTATTCAACAGATGACAGAAAACAGGGGCCGTTCCATAAAGATATTACTCTTAGACAAGGGGACAAGGCTTCAAATGTGTCCATCGAAAAAAAGAGAAAGCAAATGAGACTACCTAATGTGATAAAGTGGTTTAGACAAGGACAAGTATATGTTTGTCATCTTCCCTATTTTATTATTTGTCGGATACTCGCACTGACAGCCCTTGAAAGGTCCGAGGTTCAAATCCCAGGCACGGACCTCTGATTTATGTGCGAGTTAGAGATTAATTTTATCACTTGCTTTGAGGGTAAAGGAAAACATCGTGATGAAACCTGCAGAAAGTTCTTAAAAGTTCTTAAGGGTGTGTAAAGTCTACCAATTCGCACTTGGCCAGGGCGATGGACTAAGGCCTAAATCCCTCTCACAGTGAAATTAAGGGCACGGGCCCAGCAGTGGGACAAAAATGGGTTGACGACGACTGACACGCCTGCCTATGGCTCTCTTACTCTAAGTACAATATCTCTATGGACTTTACTCCTTTGTCGTGTAACAATTTAAAGTTAGCTAGAATAGTCTTTGTGATTTTTTTAAAGGAAAATAAGGTACGGTTTCTTCAAAGGTGAATTCTTGGAAGATATTTTATTTTATTTTATAATAAATTACGCCGAGGTTAAGAAAGGTCGGATCGTGGGCGGAGATTCTAACAAACTACCCCTTGAGAAGTTCTCGTAGCGTTGTAAACGCATTATTCTTTTAAAATAGTTGCTACATATATTTTTATTTTTCATATATTAGTGTTAGATTGATGTGTTCAGGTCTGCTTTTTATTTTTACTAGACTGCATCAGAAGGAGGAGCCACAAATGCGTTACTATCCCTGAGGACTAAGTTGGAACGCCTTGAAAAAGTATGTCTCCCTCACCGCACCCTTCAAACGAGAACACAACAGCGTTGAACACAGCTGTTATAAGGCTATCTGCCTTACTAGGTAGTACTGGTAGGTGTGGCGGTGGTGCCACCGGAGTCAACTACAAGGGTTCTACAACCTTTACAAGGGTCCATGGAAATATGTAACTAACTTCGTTTAGATTAGGTATTTTATATTTTGTCATCTTTGAAAATTAACACGGTCGCCTCATATTTAAGTCTGATGAAATTCAGGGTGTCTACCGAAACCTGCTTATTATCTGAGCCACTTTAAGTTTACCGTTTACATTACAATATTTATTTAATCATCACGCAATATCACATTGTTTCTCAGCACCATTCAGTCTGTACAGACGTACAAAAACTCATTCCATTTCCTCGAAGTAACGTTCACAAAACCTAATTCCCGTCCACCACTAATGTCTTAACCTTTATAACTACAAAACTGAAGCGGTAGAGTCGTAACTCGATTTAAATACCGTTGGCTTGCTTCCAAAATATTGGACAGGTCGTGGTCGAATGTCCGGGCGAGATACGATTCTACATAAATGTCGTAAGGTTTATTATGGAGAATCGGATCGCGATATCACTTAAGTTATTGCGATTTGATAGCCGGGTTCGCTATCCCTTGTGGTTTATGGGTGAAGGATGTATATATGATATGATAATTGACGATGCATTATACGTATAATGAGTATAACAAATAGAGAGACGTTTTCTACACTTATAGCCCCACAGTAGGATCTTCTCGTGTCGTGATTGCCATGGACACACAACTAAAAAAACTTAAAAAAAACTAATTGTCTCTATACCAGAAACTGGTATTAATAAAATTTAAGATGCATTGCTACAATGCCATGAATAGTATTTTCACTAAAAAATATCCAACACAGGAAAAATAAAATCCAAAACATCGGACAACAAATTCCGCCCGTGAACTATTGAACTCGCACCGTCTGGCGGCGGATAAACAAAAATGCGAGTAAGATTTACAATTATACAGATCTCATCCCGAATTTGCCATTCATACCATTTAATTGTTGCTTTTTATAACAGAAATATTATAAAAAGCAACAATTTGGTGGAAATTTTGATAAAGTACACAGGCGGCAGTGACCACTATCCATCGGGTGGACTACATATGTTCGTGCTCGTTTATTACATAGTTATTTTTTTAATTAACTAAAAAAATAAGGGTGTTCCCTTACAAGAAACCAATTTAAGATATACTTAGAAAAAATCTATCCATCGTACGAAAAATAAAATACAAAACATTGCATAACAAATTCCTCCTACTCCGTGAACTATTGAACTGGCACCGTCTGGCGGCGGATGAACAAAAATGCCAGTATGATATATACAGATCTCATCCCGAATTTGCTATTCATCCCGTTTAACTGTTGCTTCTGTTGGGAGTTCGCTATAAATCATACAGCGTTGTGGTTCTACATTTATGTATTGATGTTTACTGACGACTCGCGTGGCGGAGCGGTTACTAACCGGTCTAACGCGCAGTGGGTCCCGGGTTCGATTCCCGTTCAGATGTATATCTGAGTGATGAGTTTAGATTTCTGTACTGGGTCTGGGTGTTTGTGCATTCGTCTCGGTGTGTCCAGGGCATCCACGGCATAGGATAAAATCCTACTGTGGGGCTATGAGTGTGGAAAGCGTTAAAAAATGAATACCTAAGTTTCACTCACCACTTACTTCGTGTCGATTTCAGGTTATAGTTAAGCATGTTTTAAAGATGTATCATGAATTTATGCAGCCTATGTTACGCCTTAGACCATCAGCTATCTTCCAGTGAAAGTCCCGTCAAAATAGGTCCAGCCGTTTAGAAGAAAATCTCAGCCAGACAGACATACAATTTTTTTTAGCATTTTTGTTGTAGGTATCGTATATACTTTCATAAACATTGAGTAAAAAGTTGTTATTTTTATTTATTTGTATAGATAATACATTGAAGCTACTAAAACTATTTATTTACGAAAATTACATATTTCACAATGTTTTCATTTTAATACATAGGTACACAAACGATCTACGTCCTCGCTCATCAGAACAAAATTCCATCGTAGACGTATTTTACATAGTATTCAATCACGGTGATGGTATCAGTGATAACTTATCCATAACAAAACAACGTAACATACTATTCCTCTCAATTCTCATTTACTCGTATAAAAAGAGTCCAATTAAACTTAATCAGAAAAATTTCATCACATATAATAACACATATTAATTAACACATTTCAGAAGTTACGCCAAAACCGAAGCTCCATGTATGCCAAGATCGGCACCGTTCAAATTCGGACAAACACCGCTCGCCACGAAAACCACCATTTTGGAAATCTCCTCCGGTTCAATAAACTTGAAGTCCTGCTCTAGTATCTTGTACTCGTGGTCCATTAGCTCCTTATCAACTATGTTACTAAGTATATTAGTTTTACTGATACCACATTGGACGGAATTAACTCTTACGCCAGCAGTCGCAAGTTCAACGGCTGCCATCTTGGTAAACTTGTCCAAGCCGGCTTTTGCTATGCAATACGGGAGGAAACCGTGACGCACTCTCACATAATTGGCGCCCAATACGTTCACGACATTCCCTTTCGTCTTCGCCAAGTACGGTAACGCGAGTTGAGTCAACTTGTACGGTACGCGAAGGTTGAGAGTTAGGGTCTCGTCGAACACGTCCATATTGTCGTCGAAGAGTGAGCCGAGTTGTAATTTACCAGCGCAATTGACAAGGACGTCGATTCTTCCAAACATTGCGACTGTTCTGGTTATAACTGCAGCGCAACTGCTGTGTTCTGTGAGATCCAGTCTCAAGCAGAGAGGCTCGATGCCTCGTGCTGCACAACATTTGTCAGCGACCTGTTGGAGTCTGAAGGTGTTTCTTCCAACCAGCGCCAACTTGGCGCCATGTTTGGCAAATAGTACGGCGGACGCCGCGCCAATCCCCGAACTGCCACCTGTCACGATGACGACTTTATCCGTAAAATCCATGACCCACTTCGCTTACAGAGCGATCGGTACTAACTTTAAAATAGCTTTGTTTATTATTAGGATATTGGTATCTGATATCTGGTATCGCGTGGGGTTACACGTCACACACACGTCGATAAAACATGTTTTATCTGTGTGGTTATCGCTGATATTGTATCTTTCTGCGTATTTTGCCAAAATTGCTGCCTGATATTAACATGGACGTACTATATTTTATATTAAAGTGAAAGGAGCCTAAACTAATTAAGCCAGTATTACGATATTTGGACAAGTGTTTGATTTTATGGCGTAGACAATATAATCTTTAATTTTTCATAATATTATATTCGCGATATTCAGTAACGCTTTCCCATCGAAACGATATATTGATTTTCTTTAAATTTGCAGACATGAAGATGAAAATATCAATTTTGATAACAGCAAATTGTCCAAATCCCGAGGGAATAGTTTGGATATCGAAGAGACAAACGAATTTGCGAGCTCCTAGCTCCTACTAAGCAGATTAAATATTATTTTCGTTTTTCGTCTGAAAATATACCCTAACATTTTCAGCGTTCTCCCTACATACTTTCACTTAATACGAGAGGTCCTAAAACAATAAAGGAACACAGTCTCCTGGGAGCCATTCCATAATGTCAGATATGAAATCTCATAAGTGGAGGCGCTTGGGTATAGTACGCATTTTTGTTTATTGTACAATAAATTGTACTTACATGTAAGAGAGTAATTAACTGAAGTTGGATCGTGGACGACTGAGAAATCCCTTAAGTCGTTCGAGTGGTAACTTCTTGGAAGAAAAGTTCATGTTCATGTAGTTACTTGTTTTTGAAACGGTGAAATGAATTGGGCATTTATTCTATCTGATGACAAGTAGTCACTATCTTGTGTATAGACTTTGGTAACCAACTCCACAAATAGAGAAAAGAAGACACTATTTTTTAAGGTAAATTCCAAATTATTTTGTAAAGTACCAAGGTAACTTTGGTCTACTTTAGAATCCTGTTAAAAATTGATTACAGATGTCCGTGGGAAGCGGTGACCACTTACCATCATTTACGTACGCTTGTTTGCTACTTTTATATCTTTCATACTGCTACACAACCTTCACATACATCACCTAACATTTCAGACTATAAGCAAGACATCTATGTAATTTCTTTTTTTCCACTCACGCATTGTCTGTTTCACGTTTCCATTACCTCTCAAAGTGATTAAAACACAAACGGAACGCGAATTAAACATGAATATAAAACGCTACCGCTACAGTCGACATCCCTAGTGTACATTCAGCTCATCTGTCAGCGAACAATATAAAGAAAGCAACGAATAAGCGGATCGTATCATTCTCTATTCCCGTCATATTCTCTATTTTCATTTCACTCTGTAACGTGTTTGGTTATGTTATGAGCGGTAGCGTTTTTGTTTATTTTATTTTTTTGTTGATTTTTATTCAAAACTGAAAACGATACTCTCCTATTTTTTAACCAAATACAAAATGTCAACTAACAATTTATATTGTTACTGTAGACACATATAGATTCATAAAAGAGTATAGATGCATAAAATCTTTTAAAAATAGTTTTCATAATTAGACGCTACTGCAGAAAGTTTTATTCGTCACTTACTAGTGAATCATCAATTAAAGAAAATTTAAATGTATTCACGTTACGTGAAACCACGTTTACGACAATGCAATATTTTCAGATGTCTATTAAGCACATTGCCAGCGATCTAGAGAATAATAGATATAAAGGCATATAAAACAAGCAATGTTGTACGAATTGATCACCATTCACAATCACATTCTTTGTTGCTATTTCCTGCCTGAGTTTTCAAAGCTAAAATATTACTTAATTTTGGTTTAAAATCTTTAATTGATTGACTATTTTTGTTATATCTCCCTTTAAATCTATGAAAAAATATTAACCCGCTGTCGCCTAACACTCGCACCGTACAAAAGGAAACAATGCAACGTAGAACAGAGGCATTCCGTCCAACACACAAGAGTGAGTCGATTCAATCGACTAATGGCGACGAGATAAGCCCCGGCTCGTTTGTTGTGCCTACATTTGGTTCTGGAACGGTGAGCATTCCGATACGGATAAGTTGCGTAAATAAACGGCGGTTTAAACAAACAAATACATACATACATACATATTTCGATGCAGTTTTGCTGAAAGAGTGCTAAGACATATTTTTATGCTACTCAGTGTAAATACGTCCTCCGAAAGAGCGCGAATGTTTAACCACTAACGGTCACCCATCTAGTAGCCGAAACGGCGAAACTCCGCCTTGACCACGAACCATGCAACTGGATCGAAATATAGGCAATTAAGAAATTGGTTCCGCATATCGTGAGTACCCGTTACATAATATAATTTATTTATTTATAATGCATCCATTCCGCGATAATATAAGGAATATTTATTACCGTATAACGTGTTTGATATGTTTTGAAAAACTCAATTTACCTACATACCTTATGAACGTAAACAATGGGAAAATAAAAAAAATATTGTTGGTATATTTTCAACATGCAAATAAAACAATAGATACACTAGAAACGTTCAATTTTAGAGTTTCCCTTAAAAATAACAACGCAGTACAATTCACGATGATAAGGACCACGAATAAAAACAATACAATACAAATACGAAACAAAAGTACAATAAGAAAATGTAGGGCCAATTTCCGTTCCCGATTATTATGTACCAATTTCTAGGAAATAGGTCTTATGGTTGCTGTAGCCTCCTTTACGTTGAGGTTTCCTGGTACTTTTTGTAGATATATAAATAAACTTTTGTAGCTACGTACTAAAGTTTTTATTTATTTCTTTTTTCATAAGTAGCAAACGAGCATGCAGACCACCCGATGGTAAGTGGCCACTGCCGCCCAAGGACATCTGTAATCAACCTTAGATATGCTTACAGTCCTACCCGGGGTCGCCCACTGATGCGTTATTACCTCCTCAGGACTAAGTTGGAACCCCTCGATTAAGTAGGTCTCCAAAATCTGGCCTTCCAAAATAACCACACCTATTTCTATCATAAACTTATTTTTAAACAGTTTGTGTAAACACACAAACTCACACATACACGCGCAAGCAAATACGCACGCACACTTATACATGCACGTACACATGTACACAAGCGCACACATAAACATACATAAAAATAGTGATAATACAAATTATAAACTAAGTGATAGTACTGAAATTACGTATAAAGCAAAATTCCCTAATTGCTAGTTAATATCAATTATGAAAAGTTCCAGTTGAGAAATAAGATTTTAGAGTAAGCAATAATATAATCAAACAAATTAATTACCGAAACATTGAACTCATAACTAACTACGCGTAGTAATAACAAGAGTGAAAATAGCTTCGAACCAGAGCAGTTAATCACAAAGTACTATTACGAACAGTTAGCGCTACGCAAAACTTGTGCGAATACAATTACAGCGTTTATACGCTGTTTCAACGAATTTTGCAACTAAAAATTCAATTGGCCGGTTAGCAACAAAGCAACTGGTAATACGATTATGGACTACTTGTTGTATCGACGGCGATAAGCTGGTACGCGAGTATCGTTTGACACCTCAAGTGTTTAACTGTCACAATAAATGATTTTAAAAGCTTGTAGCGTAAATAAATCATGGGTAGGGGAATTATATTTATAACGACTTCTTGCTCGCTACAAGATTTTAAAATAATTTATCGTCACAAAATATCATAAATGACATTTTTTTTGCACTGCCGTTAATATTTTAATTTATAATAATATTTTAATAGTGGGAATAAAAGCTAGTTTATTTTTTATATAAATCACTACTAATACATAGTCGCCTTCCACAGTCCGTCCCTATGATTGGTTAGATCTTTAAAACTACGCAACGATTTGAGATGAAGGTTTATATGCAATTTAACACGTGTGAAGCCGCGTGCAAAAGCTAGTTTATTATAAGATAACTTAACAACACATTAATAAAGTTCATTCTTCGTAAAAAACATTTAAAATGTACACGCAGAGAGAGCAAATTGCAAATTTCGTACGAAACTATAAATTAAAGAAAAAACCGGCTAAGCGTAACAAATGTATCATAATTACCATAAGCTATTATTAACAACCACTTAATGCATGAACTAAAGTCGAGCCAAAGTCGCTTACGGAAACCAACAGTTCACAGTTACCAGTCGGCGATAAGACAAACAAGTAACAAAGTGAATTAAAACACAAAGTTGCGAGATAATAAAATTAACGTCTCAAACGAGAGACTCGCGAACAATTTCCCCGCGCGCGGTTGAGCCGAGCGTTTGACGCCGAGGTTGAACTCTGAACGATCGTTTGTCTGAATTTTGGGCAACTATTGGTGCTAACTTAGTACTGCTGCTGCAAAGAAATCATAGCAAAAGACCATGTAATTCTTTTTTGTTATGAGTCTGTGTCTTTGTACCCGTATATAACACAGTAACAAGCTTACAGACCATCTGATGTAGCAGTGTAGAAACATTTCTCAAAAATAAAATAGGAAAGGAATCATATCAAAATCATAGATTGAACATGAATAAAACACACATGCCCACACGCATGTGCATGTCGAACGTATGCAATCACGCACACTTACACACAGACACGATCACACATACAAGAGTGCTTTTGTATGTGTGATCGTGCACGCGCACATACACACGCACGCGAGTGCAATGAGAGAGAGAGAGGGAGATATACATATATACGGAAAGATACAAACACACACACGCACTAACATATTATTATATGAGTAAGTGTTTAAGTAAACACAGCGAAAAGCGTCCCAAACTTTTTACCATCAGCACAATCTAGTGAAAAATAGTCCAAGTAACCATTTTTAACAAGGATTAAACCCTCCAAACTAACTTGGCAACAAATTTTTCGTCCTGCGTGGCCGAGATAAGACTAAGAATATATTTACAGCGGCAAACACGAGCGAATATTATTCAGCTCACGTTACGTAGTCTTGGAAATTACTCTTATAAATATGAATAAAGCTTCTTTGGATATCTTCGTTATTATCATTAACGCGTTAGTGTTGAGAATATCAGTGATAGGCGTGATAGCTTAGTGTAGCCATTCTCAAAGTGTGTTCCGCGAATACTCTCGTTAGATTATTTTTCTCTTAATATAGTATACACTTACATTGTAACATGATTACCTGTTATAAAAAGAGTGAACGCATTTTTTTCGTTTATTTTGGGGCTCCGTCAAAAATTTCGCTTTTTATAAGGGCCACCAAAAATTTGAGAACCGCTTACTTAGTGGTATGTATATATGTATATGTACGTTATAGGTATGAGCCTCTGATATCAGAGGTCCGAGTTTAAACCCCAAGTACCTACTTTATGTTTGTTTTAGGCGTTTACAAACTTAGTATAGATAACAACTAATAGAGTTTATTGTTTTTAAAAATTCGAAAACCGGTAATACAACTTTCCTCCAGTTTTCTAATGAATTCATCGCGCGACATCAAAGTGTCACCCTGACTGCTCTGACAGCTAACTAGAGCTGGGACGTCAACTTCTAATGACTTATAATGCAGCGTCTAATATAGTAGTTCTCAAACATTTTTGGTGGCGGAACCCTTTTGAAAATTGAAATTTTTGATGGAGCCCCAAAATAAACGAAAAAGTTACGGGCATTATTTTTATAATGGGTAAGCATGTTACAATGTAAGGGTATACTATAATAAAAGAAAAATGATCTAATGGGAGTATTCTCGCGAAGCCCCTGTTTTAGAGGGGCTCCGCGGAGCACACTTTGAGGATGGCTGGTCTAATAGTATTAAGCGATTATGTAGTAACGATGAAGGGAAACATCGTGGTGAAACCTACATGCCAGAGAGCTACCATCGATGCGTATAACCAGCTACGTGAATTGCACTTAAGGCCAATCACAGATGCATTAAAGGCCCCGAGGACTAAGATGGACACTTAGCTCTTAGAGCATCGTATCTGCCTGAAGTAGCGACTGAGCGTGCAGTTCACATCGTAAGTGGGCACTGCCGCCAATGGATGCTAGCAATCGGTTCCATATAAGTTTCCTACATGAGAATGCATCACAAATGCGTTGCTACACTGAGGAGTAAGTTGAAACACCTCTGATAATTAATTATGTGCCTTTTATCGTCCTATTTTATAAATACGAATATCCTACAAACTACCTATTATACCTACGGTTCAAATATTAACGCGAGCGAAAGCGCGTTACGCCGCGAGCCGCGGGAAATAAAGTACTAGTTTACTTATTAAATCGTTGATAAAATTAGTAACATATACCAGTACCATACAATACCTTTTTTCATACATACCTTCGTGAAAAAATCACTTTTACGTGAATTTTTACGTAATCATGTATTAGTGGCTAATGTAAGTAAATTTTATTACACTTAATAAATATAGTTATGGCATAAAATAAATATAACCGACCATTAGAAATACCTTTGAGTAGTTACGCTAATCCGATTGTTCGGGGACTTACCTGTAATAAAGAAAAAAAACACGTTAGTTAACTATAAAACTTTTTTCAGCAATAAAAGGCTGGGAGAAAATGTTTTTTAGCATTAAGCCTGCCTTTTGTTCCACTGTAATTTTTTTGTGCAATAAAGTATTAATAAATAAAAAAATTAGGTCACACGATTTACTTTACTTTAATCGATCGATTCATAAAACTTTTTAAGATATAGTCACGCCTGCTTGTAAGTGGTCATTGGCTTATGGACATCTTATTCCATGTACCATCAACCCCAAAGAAGATAAGCATCCTATCTGGAATCGCGAAATGACGAATTTAAATTTCTGTTCTGGGTCTGGGTGTTTGTGTATTCGTCTATGTGTGTGTCCATGGCACCCACGACACAAGAGAAAATCCTACTGTGTGACTATGAGTGTAGAAAACCTTTTAAGTTTAACTTTCCTTACCACACCTTTCAGGCCAGAACACAGCAGCGCTTAACATCGCTGTTATTATAAATAACTAACTAATATACCAACGAGAAACCATAGGCCGTAAATTAAAAGAAGTAATCGGGGAAAAACCGCAAAAAGTAATTTTCCGATACGAACCCCAACCCATCACTCAGTTGCGTAAACTAAATTTCCGCGTACCTATTAATATGGCAAAAACGTAACATGTTCTTTATTACTCGAAACGTAAGACTTACATTCATTCGACGTATGAGTAAATTAGTTTTTCCAATTTGCCAAGGCTTAATGCAGTTCGCGTGTACGTACTGCTGTTGTGATAAGGTTGGATATGGTCTGATTGTGAAGTGTATTGCATTGGATTGGAGTAATGAAACGCGTGGGAAGAAGCGCGAGGCAGTGAAAGTTTTCGCGGCGCAGCGGTAAAAACTGCGTGCCTACAGGATGGTCTATGTTACAAGAGGAGCGTATTTAAACGAAAAAGTGCATAAAAAATTAATACAGTAGCGTGTTGTCCGAGTAATACTACTTTCGAAGGTGGTAGAACTCCATGTAGTTCGACCCCGGCGGCACCACCGCCACACTTATTTCTGCCTTATAACAATAGTATAGAAGCACTGCTGTGTTCTGGTCTTAAGGGTGTGGTTAGGGAGATATACTTATCAAAGGCGTTCCAGCTTAGTCCTTAGGGGTAGCAACGCATCCGTGGTCAACCTCAGATCTTGATCTTATATAGATGTCTATGGGCGGTAGTCGTCACTTACCATCAGGTGGACTGCATGCTCGTTTGCTACTTAGATCATATAAAAAAAACTACAACTCTACTTTTCAATGTAGGCGTCTGATGCAATATTTCATCGCATACCGTATAAAGACAAACAGAGACGAAAAAACTCCAATATGTAAATGATTTTCATCCAATATATCCTGTAATTACAACAAATTGTCGTCTGTTCTACGTGCGGTGTCCGTTTTTTTTGTTGGCACAAATGAAATTCTATGAGTCTTTTGACTACTGTCTTATTCCTGCAGTGTGTACAATGTACATATTCAGTATTTTGATCAGGATGGTGTGAAGTGATTCAGGATGGTGATCAAAATTGGTGATCCACGCGAGTCCAATCGATAGGCAAAAGTAACTTTTTGCGAAATTAATAACCTTCTCGGGTAATCAAGCCGTACAGCCTACAAGATACATAATGTTTTCTTTTTTCTAATACGGCCAGGTCTATGTCCGAGACACATTATAGATTTATGTAGGTACACGTAAATCGACATGACTCCAAGTACATTTTTGTACCTACTTAAACCTTGATAAATAGTAAACGCACCTTCTAATGCTAATTAAGTTGTCACCCTCGCACACACGACTGTGGTAAAAATTAACAAGCAAACGGAAACATTAAAGACCGTGTACCCTATAATTTGGGTTCGGTTCCAAAACGTCCGTAATTTTTCCCCTTCCATGACTTGCCTCTTGAGGCAATTATCCGCCTTACCCTAAGGCAATTACATCCATGCTTTTAACCACTCAATTACTCAACGACGCTGAAATGCTCTTGTCATACATTAAAGTAATCTGTTATTATTTTGAGATGCAAACGTTTTGAAGCATGAATTTGATTTTCAAAACGCTTCCGCTTGTGCGTCACGCCCAACTTTTCCGCCAATTAAACGCGATTCGCTATTTTTTGCTGTCTATTACGAACATAGTAACGTAACAATGGAACACGCGACGATCGGTTCTCACATAAGAGTATTGGGTCGGAAAATTCCTAAAGAAGATATTAACTAACTCTTAAGTTAAACACAAGCAAATATTAATCCATCTATCAAGTCCACTGTTGGATATAGGCTTCCTTCGTAGGGGCGTCTTGCAGAAGTCTTCTATCAGTGTCTGACGTGCGTTTGCGATGGCTGTGGATGTTGAACTTACTCAGGAGAACGGTGATGCCCATCTGATGGATTTAACTAGTCAAATGCGTTCTATGACATCACCGAAAAGAGAGTGCGATGATATTCAAGACCGACATCACATGGCACAATAAAATGAAAGAAAACATATCATCACAACATTATGCAAACCCTGATATAGTCGTATCTTAAAAAGATCCTTTCAGTCTTAGTCCCCTATGACCTAAGATTAGACCTTGAATAATTATGTCACCCTTAACATACCCTTCAAACCACAGCAGAACAGATTGAACTACAATTTAATCAATCTTATATTACAACCTTCTTGCAATTCTCTTCGCCATAATAATACATAATTATTTCTTTCTTTCTTTCAATTATCCCTTAGTATTCTATGTCACTACTTGAGATTACTCAAGTATTTTTAGACGAGTAACCTAATTTATTTCCAGTGTAAGCCTTAAGCCAGGTTTAAAGCGACGACAGCCGTTTCTGTTCTTTGTCTGTTCTCGGCTTATTGGATTAGGTATTCGCTACACCTTAATTTGATACTTATAATAATGACTGAATAAAAGGGTAACTTTACAAGAAACTGATATTAGTTTAGTTAGCTTCGAGGAATAAATGTCTTCATAGTAGGCATTGTTCAATTAATTTACAAAATATCTAAAAAGTTTTCACTGCTCGAAACATCTTTGGTATTTTAGCTGTTAACGAACAATGTAACTAATGTAACTGTGAATAAATCAGTCAATACGCACTTGAAATAGTTGAAAGCCAGTTAATACAACAGTATTGTTCTCGCGTCAATGTCGACTGAATTTGGTAAATGATGTTTCATGTAAATATCAAAATATTGCAACTATATTCGTCAAACACTGAAATCATATACACACAAACTCGTTAATTGAGACAACGGTTGTTTTAGCGTCAACATGGACCGAATTTGGCCTAGGAATAAATAAATGTAAATATTAGCTTATAAGCACATGCCTCAACGGTGAGCGCTTACAAATTAGTTAAAACTAGGAAAGTTAGTAATTACTAACAAATATAGTTTAAACACTAAATAAACACAAAAATAGTTGATTGACATGATGGTAATATTCCCGCTTCAACGTCGACCGAATTTAATTAATGATAAACTGTCACGTCAACTCAATTGATCTCTTACATATTAGCTAAAACTACATAGCAAAGTTAGTAATAACCAACACTATATTTACACACAAACAACTTGATTGACAGTACAGTATTGTTCTCACGTCAACGTCGACCGAATTCGGTTAATCATAAAAACTTACAAATATCAAGATATAACCTCATCCCAATGGTGATCTCTAACAAATTAGGTAAAGCTAGCTAAATAATTACTAGCACTATACACACACAAACAACTTGATCGACAGTACAGTATTGTTCTCACGTCAACGTCGACCGAATTCGGTTAACGTTCACCTAAGTATCACGGTATTTATACCGCCCACGCCTGTGTGTTGACGAAATTAATATGAATTGACTTGAACACGATACGCGCTAATGTAAATGTAAGTTAGACGGATTTTTGTCGCTATTATAATGTAATTTGTATGTGCACGTAAGTTTTATAAGTTTAATTAAGTAAATTTAAAAATCTAAACAAAAAATACAAAACACCTAAAAAATTGTGAGGTAAGGAAAATATAGCTACAGATTTAAAGCCGGTTCTAAGAACTAACTTTATAGTAATGACTAGGAACTAGAAAATGTATTCTATAGGTATACTTTTATTCATGTGAATCGGTAAGGGATTATTATATTAATGTATGTATGTAATATGAATGTCCATTTCTTTTGCATGCCCTACAGCCCAAACGGCTTAATGGACTTTAATATATGAAGTGTCGTTGGGTTCGTCTCATTGTCATAGTGACAGACTATATATTATAATGATTAAATATGGCGATGAACACTGAAAGAAAAGAAGTGCAAAGTATATTTTTCTTTTAATCATAACGATATAGGTATCAAAGTCAATTAATTTTAAGCAGTCGGTTTTTTTTAGATAATCCTCTTGTTTCCCATCATTTTCACAAACTTGTCCCACAACAAACATAACAAGAGGAGGAAGAGGAGGAGAAATCTAAGATCCCACAGACGCACAACAACAATTCAAACCAGATTTATTACTACAAAAGTGTCACGTTGAAAAGGAAACCGATGTTTTCCGGCAAAGGCGAGCCGCCACGCATACAAACTTGAAGTGTTAAAGCCGAAAGGAAAATATTAACATTCGGGATTTATATAAGAGTTCAGCTTTGAGGGAACTCTCTCGGCTACGTGATGGTAAAGGAAGTGGTCGGTAAACATCTTTTACAGTTTTGTCTCCTTTGAAACGCATTCATCTTCGTCAACACTTGACTGTCCTAAGTCAAGTCAAAAGCGAATTGTTAGTTACTTTCTTCTGATAATATAAAAAAAACGCTTTCTATACTCATAGCCCTATAGTAGAATTTTCTTCTGTGTCGTGGGCGCCATGGACACACACATACACGGATCATCAGTCTCAATGGGACTAATGGGGTAGGTTTTACCTATATTTAGTGTGATATCGCATGAATCAAATGTTTTTTAATAGAATCAAATACCTATTATATATTTGACAGTAAATTGCAAATGCCGCCCATGGACATTTCTACTCAGCCAATCATTTTTTTTTTATCAAATAATGGAGATTGGATATCGATGTTTTAATTAATAAGTAGATCGTTTTTATTACCTTATAACATCCATCAAGAAGAAAAAAAAACCGTTGCTAAGGAAATATATGTGAGGTGTCACACTTATTTTTTTTATTTTACTCACGTACTTTGAGTTAACACTTTCCATGTCCCGCGATGTACAACAAGCGTTACACCGCACCGTCGCGATTATTGTACGTTCATAGCTCGGAGGTGGAATAAAAAGGGACCTGCCTCCCTTTGATATTGGCGTCTTTGTGGTGATTTCCTTTTGAGGGTACGACGGAGGTCGCGGAGGTTTCGAATCGGATGCCATTTGATATTACGCTCGTGGGCTATGTAACGTTTTGTGTCTTTTTATTGTATATGACATATGGGTATTTGCTAAGATACTGTTGCAAAAAAGAAGGATATAGTCTAGCTAGTAATATATAGTTATCTAGTTTTAAAGGTGGTAGAGCGATTTGTGGTTCGACTCCGGCGGCACCACCGTCACAACTATTTCTGCATTATAACAGCAGTGTAGCGCTGCGTCAGGTTTTGGAGGGTGTGGTTACGGAGACGTACTTATCCGAGCAGTTCCAAATTAGTTCACAGGTGTAGCAACACATCTATGGCCGACCTTTGGTAGGACTGTGATCATATCTGAGGTTGATTACAGAAGTCCATGGGCGGCAGTGGCCACTTAGGTACTATCAGGTGGGCTGCATGCTCGTTTGCTATTTTGTTTATATATGTAAAAAATAAAACTTTTATTTTATAGCCATTTTTACGCGGTTTCTTCTTCGTACCCCAAACATATAGGTACTTATTCTTGAAAAAAGTTGTGTGTTATGGAGTAACTTTCACCACTTTTTCTTTATAAACGGAACACCGTACGAAACAAATAGACTTTCATAAACAATTTAGTAAAACATAAAAATATTTTTATATGATTTGTCAAGAAAATTCGTAGCGCATATACAAACATCATCGTACTAAAAAAACTAACTCCAAAATCCCAAGTTCCCAGTCGTCACCGTCGCTCGAATCACGTGTCAATAAATAATCCGTTATTATTGCATAAAGCGGTCCGATAATAATATTTACAGCGACAGTTCGTTCCATCTTGCCGACGGTATCCGTCGCACGCCACCGTGCCGGTCGGTGCTATGCAATAACGTGACAGCAGACAATCGATGCGTAGGTATCGGGTACTGGGCGAGTGATTTCTGTTTCATGTAGGTACGTAAAGTTTGAGTTGGCTTTAGAATGAATATAGATGTTAATGTATGAAGGTGCTATGTAGGTCAGGCTTGTATTTTCTTCGGGTTATTTGGGATAAAAAGTGTATTAATTGTGATAAAAAATGCATTCATCTGTGGGTTATTTGGGATAAAAAGTGCATTAAGTATTTTCTGGGGGTTATTTGGGTTAAAAAGTGCATTAAGAAAAAGTAATGCAGAAATGCAACGTAAAAAAAGGTTTAGTTAATCCATCGACAATTTTTTGTACTTTTTTTTTGTTATTTCTTTTTTGTTAATTTTTTATTATTTTTTGAGTACTTAGTTGGAACATCTTGAATTATTGTCTCTTTGACACTTTTTATGTCCCACTGTACGCGGTTACCCGTCCTATTACTGAAAGCGTTACCAACACTGCTTACTTTTATATATCGTTCAAAATCCCCACTAGCCGCGGGGCAATTTGCGCCTCAACTTCGATTAACTCACAAAGTATGTCCAACAAATAACATCCTCTCATCGACACCCAAAAACGATTACCGCCCCCGAATCCTTTGTGATGAGGGCGATAATATCTACCCCATCGGGGGATGTGTGTGCGCCTCACGATAATATTATATTACATGATATTACACGTCTAATAGATCGATTATTCTGTGGTGCGTTTGATATCAGTGATGGAGGTACGAAATAGACTCCTATACCAACTTAATCTCTATTAAACTTACTGACTGATAACAATACGCAGCTTAAACATAAAAGGTTATATTTTTATAACGTTAATATCAAATTTGTATTTGTTGTTTTTAAGATTCCATAATTTATGTTTAATATCGTCACTAAGTGTGTGCACGTGCGCAAGTTCTATACGGTTTTTATTTGAAGAAGTCTTTAAGCTTGCGTTCGTCCCAATAAATACGTCGATTTTATTATCTGAACGTACCAAACAAATTATTGTTTTATGGTATTAGGGTCCTATTTTTGGACTCTATTTCTTTTTATCCTCCATGGTCAAAATACGTTACGAGATGGAAGAGATTTTTGTAAGT
>DWPV01002063.1:0-18276 GCA_018251915.1 Urbanus proteus proteus
CTATGTCTGCACCAAATTTCATCTAGATCCATTCAGCCGTTCTTAAGTTATAGAGTAACAAACATCCATCCATCCTCTTAACTCTTGAAACTGAATTTTAAACTTGCCTGCTTAATTCTTTCGTATGTGAGAGTTAAATGTTGCAACAAAATTTTGATGATAATCCCAACTGATTAAGCTAAAATTATACTCCTTTGGTTTGCATGATAGTCCATCATTAGCTTAGTGACTTCATTCTAAACCAAATATGGTGGACGACCCATGATGGAGGATCAATTATCTTTATGTACCATGGATATCAAACTACAAAGGGATATGCATCAGGAGAAAGGCAACAACGTCTTCCTGTGTAACATCACCCACTGCGGTCACCAACACGCATGCCAGGCCAAGCGACTCTCCGCAAAAAGCCCCCATAAGGTCCAGCCTTAAAAGAACTATGGCTGGATAAGACTAAGTGAAGAATCATAAGTTTACAAAGTTTGACAAAAGTTATGACACGCATTACCGTTTTGACAGCAGATTACTTGCCATCTGACACCGATTACTGTCAAATGGTGGCTGATCAGTAAATATTGACACGACAGGTTCTACGGAATCACGGTGACAGAAGTGACCATGTTTGTATTATCGGCTTATTGTAGGACTTGTCGGATGTAAGGTTCTCTAAGTAAGAGAGCGACATCTCTCTGTCACTTGGAAAATTTAATATAGGTAGGTACATAGATATTTAGGGAAGTTTTGAAGGTGTCTGCGTTTTTTTTTTTAAATTTTATCAAGCTTTACTTAAATTTAGATTTAATGCAACCCTTTTTGAGACTTACGGCTGGAGACTCTTTTCACACCTGGGAGAGGTCCCAGGTGAGAGCTCTCAGAGCATATCACATTAGATACATAAGTACCTAATGAGAGAAAACCGGTATGTGTTAATGGTCAATTTATGGTAGATACTTTTAACCACCTATGATTTTTGATTTGATTTTGATAAAATTTGACGCATACCTATTGATAATGACCATGTCTAAAGGCCTAATTTGCACAGTTTCCACGGCCCCTCTGAAGCAGGTAGGCACTTATAAGCTACTGGCGACCCATCCAATTCCCGACCACGTTCAACATTACTTAATGGGAATGTACGCGCTTCAATTTTATATGTGTAGATTAATATCATAGCATCTTGCTGCACCAAATTCCACAGCACAGGGCGTCAGGTTTTGAGCCGTTTCTCGACTTTCCAAAAACTTTCTCAACCTTGCACATAATTGAACATCGGAACATGCCTTCATTGAGCACCAAATTTTGAAAAAGAAGCAGTACGGAGATGAGATTCAAATGTCCACTATGGAAGGTCTGGGTCCTAAAGGCATGGTCAACCACATATCTACTGACCATTTTGTATATGGTGGGACTATGTGCGCTTCTACGTTAGGAACACCCTACTAATTGACGTTCCAGTTTATATGACAGATGCACCTATATGATTGTACCTAGATATAATGTCCATTTATTCGATCTTTTGTCATTATGTCATTTCGACGACCCGGATGGCGCACTGGTTAACACGCCGGACCGCTAATTCGAGGGTCCTGGGTTCGATTCCCAGTGAGGCGGAAATTTGAATGATGAGTTTAAATTTCCGTTCTTGGTCTGGGTGTGTGTCCTTGTCTTGTGTGTTGTCCATGGCACCCACGACACAGGAGAAAATCCTACTGTGGGGCTATGAGTGTGAAGCGTTATTTATTATTTATTTATATTATGAGTTAGTAAAAATATAAGATAAACTAAAATAGCCACTTAACATTAGCTACCGCATTCAGTTACTACGAAAATAATTTTAAAGTTAATGTTAAAAACGAACATGCAAATTTTAAAAAATTCTTTGTAATTCGATGTGTGCATATTTTCTGACGGAATTTTACGATACCCAAAAAAATAATGAATAATTTGCATCGGTTTCCGATGACCGAAGTATCGATAATTATCTCACGTGTTGCTTATAAACCGCCGATTAATTTAAATTACACGTTATAAGACCATAAAGTGTTGTCTGAATGACGTCAGAGAAGTTATCTTAAAAACAAACCCGGCTGCTTAAAATGAATTTACTTTGATACTTATATTGTTATGATTCAAAGAAAATTGTACCTTCCACTTCTTATTATTTAGTTCTTAGGCGCCATATTCACTACTATAACAATTAAAAGATTGAGACGAATCCAACGACTCCACATATATTAAAATTCGTCAAACCGTATGGGATTTACAGCTTACCAAAAAAATGGACATACATACGCTCCTTTCTGACGCAGTCGGGCAATTGAAACGTCTTCTAAACATTTTATTTTCTGCAGTGAAAAGCGGAAGGAAAATTACGTGTTCGTATTAAAAATTGTGCTCCCAGGTTGAGGTCACCTGCATATGACAGCATTCGTTCTAAAATGTGAAATAAATTGCATCGCTTTGTGAAGAATCTTTGGTAGTTTTTCGAATTATGAAGTAAGGATATAAGGCTACCTCTCCTCTTGACTTCGCCTTATCAAACTGTTTCATACGATTCCGCTTGTGTAGTTTCACATAATTTTAATGTTACTTTTCATAGGATATATACTTTTCATATGGTATAAAAATTATTGATTTTTTCCTATGTATTTTTTTTAACCCAATGTTTATCAGTGCGTCGTTTGATAGTTTTATTAAACAAAATAAACAATATATTATATGTAACATTATTATTATATTATATAAACAATATATTATTCGTCATAACAACATATGGGTGGTACCTTTTAAACAATCCAAAACATCGGATCACCATTAAAAAATAACACTACGATTGTCACTGTGATTGTATCCGAATTAGTGTCATAGTTTCCATAATAAAACCAGTTCTGATTATGTAAATCAGAAGCGAGAACAGTCCATCTTTAAGCAATAGAATATCGCCGACATGCAATACAAATTATTTGCGGTTCTCCAACTTAAAAACAAGCGATATTAACTCTTATCGTCATCAAATAAGAAGCTAGTCTTTGTTTTTGGTCGGCAAAATGTTTTGCACACCTCATTATCACGATACACCGAATTGTTCACAAGTGTTTTGATTTGAGGAGACGCAACGCTAATTTGAATACAATCTTTTTGAGTCACAATAAAGTCTGTTATTCCTTTTATGATTTAATACATTCAGGAGTTGTTTGTCAGATTTGTGTCCTTAAGCGGATTTTTTGTCCTTAAGACTTTTTGCGTTGAATTAATGAGCCGGGATATCCTTGTGGACATACGCTTATAATTTGAGCGCTATAAAAAATGGTGATGTATAAGGATCCGTTCCTGGTCATTTTTTTCCTGCAATATAGTTCCTTGAAATCGGTTTAGTCATTGTTGAGTCACGGTTTGTTTATTTATTGTATTGTTTTATAGTAAAATTCCATTGTGCACTAAAATTGCACTTTAAAACTATTAACTCATAAAATACATGTACTAAAAGTTTAAATTATTAGTAATTTTCACTTCACGCAGATGATATTACATCATCTAAATAGGTCTTATGTAAAATCACACCTATATTTTTTTTCGTTTATTATGCAAATAAATGCTCCGGATACATCTTCAACCATTGGCAAGAAAAAAAAAACGTCAGTTCAATCTACGTGCTTATCTCAGTGTGTATGACTAGTGACACATACATAGACACGCACACACACAAAGAATGTTCATTCAATCATGGCCATCACCAACCCCGTTTAACAGTTATTCCTGGTAACTCTTCGATAATTCTATAGGCTTCGCTTATGAATTTTATAAACAATCGCTTCACAATACAAATTTGTCGCCAAATGCTTTACGCAGATACCTACTTCACTTTCCCCGGTTGATATATGAATTGCCGTGAGAGATTAATCTGGATTGTAACTAGTGATGGTCGTTTAGTAAAGCTCCTGGTTTTACTTGTATTTTTTTTTAATATTTATTGCTTAGTTATGATTCTTAGGTATATAAGGATTTAATGAGTGCTCAAACCATCAGTATTATATCATATTTGAATTTTTGCTATAGTTGAACGGACAAATCTATATACATAAATTACTTAATAATGTCCAAAGAAATGTCTGAGTAGTCTGTAATTCCACTGCACGATCTGTTTGTCCAACTGACTATTAATTCTTAGATGATATCGTTAATTACTACGGTTTTATCCATATGATTGATTTAAGTGCGTGCATTAAAAAAATAAACATTTTTTAAACAAAAACACAGAATTATCTCTTCACATACCAATTAACAACAACAGACATACAGAACGACCAAAACAAAACAATCTATACAACATTGTCACCGCTATCAACAAACAAACAGACAATTTACCTAAATCTAAATCGGTTAAACAATAGAAATATTTGCGTCTACAGTTACGGGACACTACCATATACGAACGTACTGGCCGATACCGCGAACAAACAAATCACATTGAAATTACCGCCGTGCAGAATTTTAAAGCATTTCCCTTAGAACCGATAATGTTTACATGCCGTGGGATACGGCGATTGTATTTTAAGAAGGTATTAAAGGTCTCTTCGTGGTTTCGTTACGGAAACACCATCGACACACCTTTTTCAAATGGCGAGTCTAAGTTTCTTTCCTTCCTGAGAAGAAGAACTATGTAGTTCTGACGAGTTAGAGTGATAGTTCGACGACTGCATTCATGTGAATGCAGTCGTCGAAATAAGTTGAAACTTGGTGAAAGAAAAAAAGTCCTCATTTGACTTATGTATCAGCAGGTTTAAGAGTAGAAACATTATATCAGCAGGTTTAAAAATGGAAACATAAATTCATTACTCTCAGGGCGATTATGGTTAATCGTACGTAGACCTCGATGCTATTTGAACTTACTGTTTTCTCGGAATATACAATTGTGAATCGTGATCGTAATTCAAGTTTCAAAAACGTCGTATTTTGGAGTTATAATTATTTATAGTGTTCCCCATGGAACATAAACGTTGTTACTGCATGGCCATCCTACTTTTACAATCCAATAATAATAAGTAGGTAAGTAAGTACTAAAGTTGCTGCAATAGTTCAAATCACGGAAAAGAGATAGGGAAGGAAGTGGCATAGGAGTACCGTGCCAGTAGTGGCCGAATATACTAATAAGAACGGCTATAGCCAAGCAAGCACATAGAAGCCCGTACCTAATCGTATTGTTACCACTCAGAAACTTTCATTTTTATTTGTTGCCTGTTTTCAACAATTAACGAGGCACGTTTGCGAAGTTGTACAAAAAAAATACTACTCGTAAAACAGGATCTGGCAAGCACTGACATTAAGTAGGCACAGCTGCTCCTATTGGTAGTCGCGTCGATTCGCCCACATTTCACTTCCAGTTTTCCTTTATTTCATGATTCAAATACACTATAACATGTTTAAATATTAATCTATGAACGGTTGCAGTAAATCCATAAGTCAATATCTAGCTTGGTTGTCGGATGACGTGAAGTGATGTCATTAAGAAGATTAGATCGCTCCATCGATGCTATACCAGTCTCGATAACGGTTGGGAGGCATTATATTTAATGGCTGTTAATCTGAAGCTTCAACAGAATAAAAAAACAAAATAATGACATTTCATGATTGAAAGAAGCTAGAGTGTGATAACACGAAGACTAAGGGTTATAGCTCATATGCGAAGCCTATGTATCGGACTTCAGGTAGATCTTCAATTCAGTTGTTATATGTAGCAATAAAGTACCTACTACAATATAACTATATACACCGGCCATATTTTAATATTTTATTTAAAATAACTACGAAATCATGGATCCTAAACTTTTATTAAAAGAAAGAAAAGAAAAAATACTTTATTATCAGTAATTAAAATATGGCTTATAAAGTACTATGCGCAATTTTTAAATTTTTAATTGCCGACATTTCGACCCAGTAGCATGCGTTGTGGTCACGAAAAACCTTTCCTGAACGTTATCAAAACAGAAATATTATTTTTCATCATATAAAAAAAAAACAGACCGTAATTAAATAAAAAAAACTCTTATTACTTCATCCGTATACGTATAGGAACTCCCCTAGATGTTATCGCATTGTAAGCCATAAATTAGGCTTTAAGTCTCTTAACTGCATGCACTGCGACAGATTGTTGCGCTGGTGCCGATAATTTCAAAATGTGCTAATACAGTAGGCGAGCACCTATTTACACATGGAGCGGGTGAAACGAGCGTTTTTTAAATAAACTTAGAGCTTTTCTATGAAGTGCTTAAGAGAGTTTAAGACTAAAAGTTCAGGCTTAGAAATACTCAAGTAATATCTTCAAGTAACTCTAAATAATCTTTTTTATCCATATGTATATTTGTATTATTTTACACATCTAATGAGAGAAGATTAAACTATGTTTTATTTATTACACAGATTAATGAAGTATTAATAATGGAATTGTTGATTTTAAAGTGGTGTGTGAAATGACCCTTAAATATCTTCACAAACTAAATTGCTTTGGCCTTTCGACTTTGCCTTTTATGTGATTGCACGAACAGGACTATATTTGATAATTTCTGTAGACTATTGAAGTGTTAGTCATAAAATAGAATGTTAACGTTAATGACTGGTTTTTGATCCCACTGTTGGGCAAATTTTCTCTGTTACCAATACGCTGTTCCAATACCAATTATACACTCATATCTTACACTAGGATTTTCAACTGTGTCTTAGGTGCCATACACATACAAAGAGGAATACACATACACCCAGACCTAGAACAGAAATCCAAATTCTTCAGTTATTTGTCGATCGTCGTCGATCAGGATCGAACCCGGAACCTTCGTATCAGATCAGTATAGCGGCCAGTCCGCCACGCGAGTCGTCAATATTGTAAATTTGGTAACTTAGGACATCACATCCGTTCACACTGCATCCTTATCAATAAACTCTTTGAAACTCCTATTTGCAACAAATTACACTTTTCAGCGTCTCATTTGAACTCATAAACAACAATGTCTTCACTGATAACGTTAGGTCATTCCGCTCATTCATACACTATGAATGAGTCATATGCACAGATGTTGCGTTCCGGGAACGCTGAGGAATGTTTGTAGCACATCACGTCAAGGCTAGGCACTAGTACATTGCTAGTAACTAGCAATGCCTTACTACCTAGTTTACTAAACTACATCTATAACTATACAGATTTAAATATCTCTTTCTTCTATTACCGTAGTTTTAAGCGCTGTTATATTCTGGACTGAAAAAAATGGTAATAAACATACTTATTGGTCTTCCAACTTAGTCCTCAGGTTCAGCACTGCATCTATTATCCATCTCAGGTGGGACAGTGTCTATGTTCTGATCTGAAAATTTGGTAATAAACATACCTATTGGTGTTCTAAATTAGTCCTTATGGGAGCACTGCATCTATTGTCGACGTCAGGTGGGACAGTAACCTTATCCGAGTTTGATCACAGGTGTCAATGGCCGAGGTCATTTACTATTAGATAGACTGTATCGTTATCATCTTCACTTAACTCCTATTTACAACAATTTACACCTTTCAGCGTCTCATTTGAACTCATAAACAACAATGTCTTCACTGATAACATTAGGTCATTCCGCTCACTATGAATGAGTCATGTGCACAGATGTTGCTTTCCGGGAACGCTGAGGAATGTTTGTAGCACATCACGTTTTAAAAGGCATTCTGGTTTAGGCATGATATATGTGGCAAACGTTACTAGCAATTAGAGTAAGAATATTAGATATTAACTAAAATCTGTAATTGCAACTATTGATTTTTATGACAAGATTTTTGTTTTCCTATTTGATGACCCTTATGAATTAGTGGTAGACGCTGTCTGATGCAGATGTTCCTGGTTTGATCCTCGATCATGCATTTATCATGACAACCATGTCAGTTGTAAGTCATCAGGAATACAGGGTATTGAGAGTGTGGAAAGTACATACTACTATTTCATTAATTAAAGACAAATACTAATTACATAATCAAGATTTCTCTAGCAAGATTTTGTCTTACTAAATTGAGTGCTGTCAATACATTTTATAATTATTAACTGTTTCCATCATAAAACTTATTCTAGATTTCACTCACGCAAACAGTAAACCTAGCTTCAATGTTATCTGGATTAGGCATTAAAAGCTTATTAGCCTGATAGTTAACTCTAAAGTTGGTTCACTTCTGTGGAACAAAGAAGCCGTAACTTCGACTATCTGGGATAATTGGAATAATCGCTATCTATACAAATAAGTAAAATTTGAGTGTCTGTTTGTAACGTCACAACAACAACTTTTTATTAAATGCATATACATGTAAACACGTTATCTATAACAAAAATGCAATTAGGATTTTTTGTCTGTTGGTGTAATCTTGCAAATGGCTAACCGATTTCGAAGGAACTTTCACTGGAAGATAGCTAAAATCTAAGGCGTAACTTAGGCTATAATCCAAAACATTAACGTGCGCCCCATGCGCATGTGGCCGCTGTCGCGGGAGAGCTGGGTATCAAAGTATATTTTAATATGTATGTCTTTTAACTACTTTAATGCGAGTGAAACCGCGGGGATCAGCTAGTGCAACATAAACATGATCATTGCTGTACTGGTTACTGACTTTCTAAGATGATTGCCTTAGAATAATCATAATTTAGTCTATAACATATAATTAAGGCCTATATAACTAGATTGTGGACAGAATTTAGGTTAGAGACTATTGCGGTAACATAAATGCGTTGCTAGATTAAGTTTATTTGAAGAAGGCGGAATATACAAGATTATGATAGTAATACCTACTACGCTGTGGGTTGTATATAAAAATTTAGATCCTAAACGTATTTTAATTTTACTTTGAATAAGTAGAAATGAAAACTTCATAGTTTATTTATATTTATTTTTAAATGACTTTTTCTTTCATATGTGTTATTATTCTTTTTACTATTATCTTAGTTTCGGAAAAGTTAAATTTGTTACTTTTAATAAAATATGCCTAAGAGTATTCTTTGAGATTGAATTACATTTCTGAAATATAAAATTATAAAGTGACGATTAAAAAATATACACAGACTCTAATACTGTAAGTAAAGGTAGTTTGACCTAAGAATTAACCTCAATCTAAATTATATTACTACGCCAGATTAAGGGCTTTCAAAATTTCACGAAATAATATCTTTATAAGAGTAATATTTCTCTACTCAAGTAACAAATTGCTTTTCAATAGCGAATTAAAAGGCTATTAGGATGGTTTTGAAAGCATGACAAATATGAAAAACGTAAAAGGTTCTGTAGTTGATGGATTATAGGAAAATATTATAATTTGACGTTATTTTGAAAGGAAAAGAATAAAAGATGAGACAGAACATACGATTAAGAAGTTAGGAGAAGAAAAAGAAGATGCGGATTCAGATAAGTTCAAAAGTAAGTTAATAATAATGACAAGGGATTTGACGATTTTGAAAAGGAACAATATTCAGTGGCAGGTTAAGAATTTGATATCAAAATACAAAATGCAACAATGAATCATTACTTGAATTTCCTATTTCAGTATACTCCAGGCATTTTCCAGCTGTGGCCATTGTAATAATAAAAAGTGCTGCGGCCTTTTATAATTGCGTTACTGATAAATCCAATTCTATACAAAAGATTCCATTGACCATAAATCTCGTCCTATGACGTTCATGACTTAACGAACCAATTCGAAACAATGGGTTGAACAAGGATCTATTGCATATGAAAATTGGATTTTGCATCGAATCGTGCATGCATGCAAGGATCGCATTTATCATTTACAACTTTCGATTGCTCGTTGTGCGTGAGTAGGATCTATTGTGCTATTCTGTGAATCACCAAATAAATTCGAAGCTCTATACTTGGATACATAACTTACGATCTTAAACGTTTTGAGATAGCTAAAGTTACGACAAGAAAACAATGAAATCCGATATTCGAGACACTAATCCGCTTACAAAATGACCAAGATGTCGTATTTAATGTCAGATTTTCTCACATACAACATTTTATCTCATTTCCACATTCAAATACACAACGGCACGCTTTAAGAATACTTTCCGAAGAATAGAATACAAGATTCAGCTTCGAGATTATAAAATGATCTTACAGAATAGCACTCCTGTTCGCTATAATTGCGTGATGCCCACGCTTCGTTGTCACTTACATCAGTGACCATTGTTAGTTGTAGGTATTAAGATTATCAGCGAGCATCGTGAGAAACTAGATTTGTAAGACTTTCCATATGAAATTGCTGATTGTTTTAAATTTGCAAATCTTACTGATGGTAAATTTTGAGAATAACATTTCTGAGAGGGTCCAAAATGAGATTTTAAATGTTGAAGAATTATTTTAGTGCAATGGCACTACCGTCACACCTACTACTTTACACTAGTAGTGTATCCTGATTTAAAAAGCATGGTAAAGCATAAATACTTATATCCGTTTCGACGTAGCCTTGATCAACTAGCTATTTATCTGTGATTAGCTTTATAAAGAACTTCTATCTTGTTTAATGTAAATAGAATACATGATAATGTACATTAGCCCTGTGGGTAGTAAGACACTTGACGTCAGACGAAAGGTGAATTGCTTGCCAAATTGCCACTTAACAAAAACTTTATAAAGGTTTCTTGTGACTTTACAAAACCCATGACTCACGTCTATTTAGAGAAATGACCTAACACATTATAAAAGTTTTGGAAATTTGTTAGATTTCGTTAAAATTTGGAACCAATTTAATTTGTTGTCATTAATTCATTTTTGATATTAACTGTATTTGAGATCACGTTTCACAGATAAATAACTAAACTACCTCTATAAATAATTCAAATACATTATTTATACAGGCTGTTTTATATAAAAAGTAGCATAATGTAAAATCATTATTTATCTTGTTTCAATAATTTACACATTTGAACATTTATTTGTGTTTATACTTCTTTAAACAAGCTTTTGTTCGTTTCCAGTAAATCTCTCTTTTATTTTCAAAAATGACAATATTAGAATTTTTGAGATTTTAAAATAAGTAATCTATCTATTATAGCCTTGCCATACTTAATGACAGTTATTCTTAGGATAGGCCGATCGTACTTCCAAGAATAAATGAGACTATGCTATCTTAAGGATTGAAACCCTTGATATCTCAGAATATCGACATAGATTTGATACTATTTTATGCCATATACTGGATATCACAAAGCCTGCTGGTGCTGTTTAAATGAGTCACACCATTAACGTCATAGATTTAAATGAATAATTACGTATCACACTCATAGCCCCACACTAGGATTCCCTATGTCGTAGGTGCCATGGACAACTCACAAGACAAGGACACACACCCAGACCAAGAACGGAAATTTAAACTCATCATTCAAATTTCCATCTCGCTGGAAATCGAACTCAGGACCCTCGAATTAACGGTCCGGCGTGTTAACTATTGCGCCATCCGGGTCGTCAAAATAGGTCGTCAAATGAATAGGATAAAAAATTTAAAAACTCTTGACCTCTTGAACTTTAGTAGGAATGTACATCAAATGCACTTATAGCATTTCAAATTCTTTCATGACTGAATTCGTGAAATAGTAACATGCTTCCATCTAAGAGATTCCCTCACACACAGAGTTTTAATTCGTTTTAAAAGCAAATTTATAATTTGGTATTCCTTACTAGAATAATACCAAAAACAGGTGGATAGCATGACGTAAAAAATGACATCGATTATAAAAAAAATTACAACAGTATTAAATCGGAGCTAACAAGATACTGCCATGCCACCCAAACAAGTGTTGGTGTCATTTGTTTTGGATCTCGTAATTTATTGACATTCACATGCAATTTGATACTTGTTATATTAACAGGGTTGCCAGTTATGTCTGTTTCACCTGATTTTAAGTAAAAATTAAAAAATAATAATATAGAACTTATGAAAATATTTTGGGATCAATATCATAAAATGTTGTTTTCTTATATTTGTTTTTATAGTAAGTTATACATATGGTATTGTTGAGTCTTTTATTAAATTTCTTGGTAAATTATTTAATAAAGATAATAAATGTATAGCTCTTAAAATAATTTGAAAATGATTACCTTTTGCTAGTATACTTTTTTCTTAAGTACCTACCTTGATAATATTTTATACGGTCAATAACAACAACCCTAGATATAATATTAACAACTGTTACTTAATTCTGATTCTTATTCACTGAATGATTAAGGTCACTATGGCACACATGTGTTACATCGTATGATTTATTGAAGAGTACTGTTATTTTGCAAATATTTGTTATAGCTATGCAAATGTTGTGTGATTAATTTAATATTCGTATGAGCTCAAGGTTACCTGCCGAAAACGGAATGTTGTATAACTTGTTTCAGGTGTAATGTAATATCTATTATTAACTGTGTTGGAGATAGATTCAAGAATACATTCAACGGAGTGTCAAAAAACTCAACGTTAGGTTAGAGACTATAATTCGACAATTTTAAGACTATGCTGATGATAAAAAATATTGGGAAAGTCCTGCGATCCGTTAGATGATGTATTTAAGTAAAATTGTAAAAAAAATTAATCTTATGACCTTTTAGACAAAAAGGCTTTATTTTCGATATATTTCATAATACATCTTGAACTAAACAAATCGCTTTGGTTTTCCCAGAAACTTCATATAGTAGATCATAATATTCATTAATTTCTTTATCAATAGACTTTATAGCAATACTAGTTTCAATTTCGATACGAACTATCGCCTGGTACCATTTGAGGCCGAGTCATAAACCAGCGCTCATCTTGCTGATGTAATAGAACCAGTTGCCGGCCTTCGCGCGGATTCCTGTTTCTTTCCTGTCCCCTGTTTGCGCCCTACTTAGAAGTCTGTGAGAACTTACTGTCTTATCTGTAGGCCTTTTGATTTAGTAGATTAATTTGGTGGTTTTGTGTGTTTGTTATACGTTGTAGTGGATTGTATATCCATTAAATCCTTTCCTTCTTCTTCTTCTTTCACATTTTCTTTCAAATTTTAACATAAATTCGTTATTATTTAAAAATCAATACTAGTGTAACTTACAAATTTATGACTAAAATATATAACTAAAAATATGACTCTAAGTTAAAAAAATCTTCGTAAAACGTTATTTATTCCTTTAAGTAATTCCAAGGTGTCATATATTTCACTTCGACGGACATATTATAATTGAAATTTACTTCCATCCACTCCACTACATTTGTACATGTACTTCGCTTTTTATTCTACTCACGGTGTGTATTAACGGTCCCGTAGGCCTGAGTCCGTCAGCATTTGCAATTTAAATGTGTTTACTCATAAGCTCGACTACTAACACTTACACCGTGTCATTGTACACTTTTCAACCATTAAACCTTTAACAGGCCTTCTGTCTCTGCAATACGAATGTCACGAAGTTTCTTTATTTATAAGATGAAATTGTCGCATTTTATTGCCTTGTCTGGTAGGTTTCTATCAATCTTAGAAGTAAGAGTAGCAACTTGATGTATTTTACTTTTCTATAGTTCTGTTGTGTTTGTTGTATTAGTAGCTACAGTTCATATTAGGTTTTAGTTGTTTTTCAATTTAGATATTATGTTATGTCAATTTAAAGATATTACTCATTCTGTATTATTTTTACTAACCGCTTTATTCTTACGTAACATATATTTTAATTTTAATATCGTCTTGTTTATCCTGGGGTAACTATCACGAAACCTATTTGTCAATTTTGTCTTTTACACAACATGATTGCCTAATTGAAATTATGTCAGTATCTAAATAGAAATACACAGGACGGAGATAATAAAAATAAAACATGAACGTTCAATAATTTGTGTGAAGGTTAACACCATTATAAAAGTAATGAACGTCTATTAATTAATGTGTTGGTATCTATCTAGTCGCATGTAATGCAGCTGGAGTAATTATTTTCACAACTGTTATATGTCGTTAACTTTTACGAAAGAAATACGTATCTATTAAATTATAAATTATTTTTTTCTTTGCTTATGTGATAACTAGATGATCCCCGCGATTTCACCAGAGTGTGAAAAGTAAATCAATAAACACGGCGATGAAACAAAATAAAGGTATCCCACAGGAACCGCACATTTTCCCGGGATAAAAAGTAGCCTGTATGTTATTCCAGACTAATGTCTATATCTGCACCAAATGTCATCCAGATCCATTCAGCCGTTCTTAAGTTATAGCGTAACAAACATCCATCCATCCATCCTCACAAACTTTTAGCTTTATAATATTAGTAACATACATTGTAATTTCGATTGTTAAAGAGCTTAAGATATAATTGTTTGCCTGTTGATAATTAATGTGCGTAACAGAAATTTATTATAATCACTCATAGTAAAGGGAAACGCTCATGAGCCTACAATGGGTTGGTAACGATAATGTTACTTAAAATATTTACATAAAATTAAAATAAACGACGAATCATAATAAATAATTTTAGCGAAGGTTAACACAATAACGTTAGGCGTGCCACTAATTAATGTAGGTATTTCAGACAGCATTGGACGGGTTGTGAGAGTTTTACGGCTTCAAATGTCAATTGGCTCAAGTATTCAGGTCGGGAGTTCATTCTCACGTCATTTGGAGCAGTTTTGGGATAAATATTGATAGTTCCATTGGTCATTGTGTAGATTGTGGATGACCCATTTCGATTATAGGTCCGGTATACGTATATAAATAGGGTAAATGCATAAAAAATAAATTACTAAATACTAGTATTACTAATTTAGGGCCAGATTAAAACCTTGTACTTCTACTTCTACTGAGAAGTATACACGACGATAAAAGTATACACGATACCTATAACGAAAACACAATTTAAAAAAATCTGTCTGTCTGTTTGAGCTAATCTTCTAAACGGCTGGACCGATTTTTACGGGACTTTTTCTGAAATATAGCCAAAGGTCTAATGGTCTAGCCTATGTTGGCTAGTTTAATTTATTAAAACGCGAATTACACGCGGGAGCGCGGGATATCACTGACGTTTAAATAAGGACGCCTTTTTACTTCTTTAACGCGGGTGAAACCGCTCGGATTAGCTAGTTTAAGAAAACCTGACTCGCCATATGAATTACATCTCAAGATAATAAGCTAAAATAAATGATAGCTTTTCGTTTCTCAATGACATCGAGATAAACTATAAATTAACATTGAAACAAGATCGCTTACGAAAGTGATTTCAATTCCCATTAGGGCCAATTTGACCTCAATTTGACTCAAAGACCCCACATGTTAGCTTACTGATACGGAAAGTGGAAACACATTAATAACTTCTAAGTTAAATCTGTTGATATGTTGGAAATGGGTGCGGATTCTGGGTCTATTCGAGGGTCGCTCTTAAAACTCTTCTACCCGAAATTTGCATCAAATGACTGTGAGCTTAATGTGGCTATAATTGTATAAAGCTTTAATTTAATTCAACCAGAAGTTTCTACTAGATTCAACATTCGTTTGGCGTTGCAAGCGTCAGCGTTGAGCGTTAAAAACGAATAAAATTATGCGTTTTTATAAGCCGACGAAATTTCGTTGGATTTTTTATTTTCTGAAATTTGCCCAATTCTGACGCTAGTAGCGCCAAGCAAATGTTTCGAGGCTCTCTGATTAGGGTAAAAAGTGGAAGGGTAGTTTCTTGTTGAATTGAATTACACAAGAACTTTTTAAACATACAGTTGAATACGCGAATTCCCAGACCAGACATTCAAATTCATCATTAAGATACCTATGTAGTTGGCGGAGAATCGAACCCGGAACCAATTGCTTGTTTGACCAATATGGTGACCACTCTGTATTAAACTGTGTAAAAACTTTATAGCCGGGGCGTGAACCCCGACCTAGTTCCAAGTGATTATTACGCCTTATATTTAACTTGACCAAAACTAGATTCGGTTACCGAATAAGGACAAATATATTAGACTAGTTTTATCGTATATTCTGTTTCTTTGACTTTATACCGATACTGAAGATTTAACCTGATACAATATTTGCTTTAATATCATGTACCTATGTCTTATTAGTAACGTTAATATCCCTAGCTACATACGGGAACTGTAATTTTCTGTAAAAAAATGATTACAGAGTAATATTTAAAAGTATAAATTATGAAAATTAAGAAAGAAATAGTCGAAATAACTAATACTGAAATAAAAACATTAATGTTTAAAACATTAATGTTTTTAATTTAGACTATCTTCTTAAACCAAAGTCGATAATAATAATAATTAATTTGCGAATTAAATGTGCCCTTGGTGCTCAAATCAATTGTCACAATTACATACTTTAAAAGATTAAAAAAAGTAATTAAGAAAATAATTAACAACAAAATGTTTCCTAACCCTGCCTCTAAATTTAATATGATTCAATTTGGTGTAACAAAAGCATATAATGAACAATAACCTTGGTTTATAATGGAACAATTTATGATTAATTAATCGTAACTGTTACATTAATATGTATTAAATATTTTTTGACAGCATGTACTATTGTTACTTATACGTCATATTAACATTAACGGAAGTAGCTAATAATTAATTTTGAATTATAATTACACATATTTTACCAAGACTAATAATTTTAACGTTTTGAGACATGTTACATGGTTAATTACCATCATGTGGACTACATGCTCACTTCTTACTTTTATCCTATGAAAAAATAAGTGTTATTTGAGATTGACCACAGACGCGTTGCTATCCTTGAGGACTAAATCGGAATGCCTAACCAATATATCTCCCTTAAAAAACCTTCAAACTAGAATACAACAGTGCTTTACACTTTAATAATGCAGAAATAGATGTGACGGTGGTGTCTTCGGATTCGAACCACAACGAGTTCTACTATCTTTAAATTCATATAATTTTAATTAATATACAAATATTCAAGCGATTTTAACACAATCCTATTCATATTGTAGCACAAAGGTACCAACTATCTTTGAATGGAAGGAATTCTCAATCATCCGACCTATCCCATATCCTACATAAATTCCACATGTTGATTCATCCACCGGATGCCTGAAACGAGAAAGCCAATACACGGTCTAAATGGACCACTCATCCGTACAGATTAAAAATAGACAGTTGAACACAAAAAGGATCATCAATGTCACTGATGAAAGAGGATCTGTTGTCTTTAAGTATTAAATCATTAGTACTGTAGGGCACTGGTCTCCGTTTTGATGAAAAGAGCTTAAGCTATAGCTTTAAACCTTTGTGAAAAAGGAGACATGTACAATATGTCCTTAGGTATCAAGATTTTATTTTTAGCGTAAAATTTTCAAATACCAATAGATTACTTAAAAGTCTCTTGGACTGAAGTGTAAGTCTAAAATTCATACCAAAAAGCTATTACACAGAAATGATTTATGGCTGTGATTTTAAATTTCTAGTATGTTTTCAAACTCATTTATTAGCAGGACACCTAAAAGTTATTCTGTTTGTGGTCTAACATACAGTATACTAATAGAAAACATTGCACCAATTTTAATAAGAATTTCTCTATAAAATTGACAACTTTTGAAGAGTCACATAGACTATATTTCAATTGAAAGTTATATTTGATTTTTCTTGCCTTTGCTTTGCAATCAAAGCAAAATTCCTTGCCTAAAAATAGACACATTTACGTAACTTCCCTCCTTGAATTTCGTTGACTATAAAACCAAAGCCAAGACAGTTCGTTTAACGTAATTCCATGAAACAATTAATGATTTTCCGGTGTTACCGTCGTAACCATTGTTTTGGGAAACAATGAGCGACAGCACAAAGAAATGGTAAACTGCGTAGCGTCTAAATCTTAGCTGATGCTCGGTGATGCAATTTGTATGGGATATCCGCGGAAGTTATCGATAGTTTTGGTCGATATAATATACGATAAAATATTTTTTTAAAAATAAGTAACAAGATATTTTTTCTAACCGTAGATTAAGTTATATTGAAGTAAAACTTGAAGTTACTAGTAAAATTTAACTAAACTGATTTGTACCTATTTAAAAAAATGTAGCAATACTGAACGGTAACTAATTAATTTAAAAAGAAATTAAAGCCATGCTGATTTTGTTGGTACATTAAGCAGCCAAAAAACTACTATTGGCCTACTGTTTATGAAACATTGTATATCAGTAATCTCTATCTCTACTTATAATAAAATTGTAACAGGTCTGTACATTGAAGATATCGAAAAAAAAATTACATAGGGGGTATTTCTTAACGCAATAGAAGCCAAAACAACAGTT
>DWPV01002064.1:0-18269 GCA_018251915.1 Urbanus proteus proteus
CATGGCACCCACGACACAGGAGAAAATCCTACTGTGGGGCTATGAGTGTGAAGCGTTATTTATTTATTTATTTTATAATAATATTAACAATCTCATCGGGATTTTACTATATAAATATAAATGTTATGGCGTGTGCTTATGCGGGTTAACAGTTATATTTGTTAAAATTAATGCAAGTATCAAATATGAAAATATACACTTTGACGGCTTGAATTCGAACAATTATACTAACAACTAACGTATAACAGTTACAATAACAATACGTACCTATATAAAACATACATAATGCGTTGTATGTATCGTGAGCCTATTAATTACATTAATTACCTTAACTATATCCTCTCGGGAAAACGTGTAAACTAGTTAAATATAACTATGTATGTTTCCGGTCAACGTTGCTTCAATAAATCACAGTTTCCGGAATATATAGGTGAAGTTATGAATCAAATGGAGAGATCCATTTAATTAAAGTAACTAATTGCTTTTTATAAAACGATGTTAACTTTTAATTACAAGCATGTTATGTTTTCAAAGGTTGCAGACGCAGTCAGTCGTAACTAGATGAAGGCTAGGACGTACCTCGCCATCATGCTCCAGGGTATGGGTGTGAAAAGGTTTTTATTTGATTAAAATTGTCACAAACTAGGGAACTAATATAATGTGGTCTTGTTACAAATTCTAAAAATAATCATGACAGTGTATCACCAGCTATATTTTTCGAGTTCAATTTAGTTACATATATTTTCCATACACTTTGCTATTGTGTAAGATTGTGTGATGTTCTATTCTCTATGTTTTTCTATTTCTTTTAAATAAAGCCCAATGTGAAAAAAGCCTATCTAATATAACCAAAATTTCTTTCACATAAATATGTAAAGATGTTTATTGCATAAGATACAAGAATTCTACCCTAGCTAGTTGGAAGTTCTTGTATGTTGATCGGGTATTATGAATTAGAACAGTTCTGGAGCCGGTCTGGGTTATTGTTGGAGTCGATCGATGCCCGACCGCGGCCAGACAAAGGACAGGGGAATATTGTTTGTCACAAAATTTATTATGGCGGCAGACGAACGCGGTACGACGCGGGTAACATATCCAATATGTCAGCTCTACTAACGGCTTTGTCTGTTTGTAGAAGACATATCTATATTTTATTCATTATTACTTGCTTGATTTATACTAGGCTGTATTTAGGGTTACATTAATCCCGCTCTATACTAGATAACTCTGGGTTATGGTAACATTTTAGTGTGTATTTGAATTACAGAAAAGATTTAATATATCTTGCTATAAAAATAACTAAATGTAATAATGTAACATTTAAAACTTTTTATTGTTTGGTTTTGTTGTTGTTTGGCAAAGTAGTTTTTTAGAGATACACAATAAAAATTACTACTGGTGGGTACGATTATACTACAAACTAATTCTTTGTAGAGTTCAAATGTTTGAAAATTCTTATTTAAATATATATAAAAATGTGGACAACATCAAATGGGTCCAGCCACTTAACACAAACATATTCTCCTCAGTTGTCGCGTCGTTCTCTCCCTGTCCACAATCTTTTATCAAATGTCTCATAGATGCCATATTTACAGTCTGTGTGACCGTATGTAATGTTATTTATTCGTTAGATAAGCTCCGTTGCTTGGAAATAGGGTGTTTTCGAGACTTTTCCAAACAGTACTTTATAAACACGATTCTTAAAATCTCGTGCTATACTTCGAAAGAATTTTCACAACAAAAGGAAGCACATAAATAAGTAAGATGTACATTGAAAGATACGAGATTAATTAAATTCGTTGACTAGATGATCACTGCTTTTTATTCACAAAAATATTTAATGTAAAGTTGATATGTAATTTTAAACCTCAAAGCTTCATTTGAAGATTCAAATGAGCGCGCGATTTTTCTCTTTGTAAAAGAGATTTACGAGATGATTCCTTTCTTTCATCAACGAAAACTAGATTTGAGGGATTAACGATTTCTTTTGGCTTTGAATTATATTGATTTCAGATTTATTAATGAATTTACTATCAGTCTTCAATTCGTAAGCATTTAGTAAACTTTTACTCATGGAATCGATTTGCGATTTGACTTCTTTCTTTTATGTATTGCGTATAAAGACAGATTCTGGAAAATTAAACCGTCGATCACCAATGCTAATATAGCTACTTTTAGTTTGTCAGGGCCCTTAATGTGAAGGTAAATCGTTGATTAATTTTGTGTGGTTATCTGTTAGGCATAGATTTTATCGGCGTCATATATTACAACTTTTTGTATGCCACAAACATTTTACGGGCTCAAAAAAGTGGCCATTAAACGATCGTTCACCGATTGATAAAGTTCGGGCTCCAATATTGTGCGATATTGAATAAATTAGCGCTCGTTGTCACTTCGTGTTAGGTTTCCTTTGATACTGTTTGAATTATACGTCCGCCAAATAAAAGGTGCTTTCAAATATTTAAATAGTGTATTATGTATGGGCTAACTTTGAGTCATTTAAAATAGGCATTATTAAAAGTATTATATCGATTATTGATTTAAGAAGAAAATTATAGTATTAAACTTTATGCTATTAATAGATTTTTTTTCATATTGTCCTTATTGTTGTTTATATTTTATAACACATTAATATTACAAACATGATATGTTCATTACAAATGAAATGAGTTTTGTAATTATGTCTATTTCAGCGGTATTATTTTGCCAATGGACTAGAATAATTTGCTCGGTATAAATCAAAAAGCAATTAATTAGACGACCCCTGGAATCTTTGAGGCTACGAAGGTCGATATCATTTTCTACGTTAGCATTCTTTTACTGAATAATTCATGTGCATTTAATTGAATACCATTTAAATTCATTAGTCGGCTGAATTGTTATCTTTAGAAATGCTTTTGATTTTTCATTGCAAATGATTACATTACATTTTTACGAGTACAATATTTTTAATAACATAGCACCACATTTTATAACATAAAAAAATAATAATATTTGATTACATGTTATAATATTAGATGCTACAAGTTCTAACATAGATATTTCGTATAATATGTACTTCAAATACTTATATATGTGGGTATATATTTATCAACATTTCGTTGTTTTATTCGTATGACGAAATTAAAAATTATACATAAATTATACCTAGCTTAAGATAATCTCTTTTTATGTCATCACTAACCATATTTCCTAAAATCCAGTGGTAGGCTAACAGAACATCAGGCATCACTATTGTAACCCTGTTACCAGTTCTACATTTCATTAATTTCTCGTAAAACTTAATTTTTTAAAGTACAAAAGGTATTCAAATTATAATGAATCAAAAATTCCATTTCAAAGTTGTTGAAAGAAGCTTTAAGCTTCGGATTTTATTATTTGTAATCGACTTTAAATAGGGATATTCTTTCCATTTATCTGTTTCAACAAAATTTTGAATTTCAGATTGGGACGCGTCGCGGAACGCGGCGGCGGCCATTAATGGGTGAATAATATCCACAGACACTAATGGAATCTGGAATATATTACTATGTTCTCATTGTTATGACATCTTGAGTGCTTCATAATGTTTACACGTCTCGATTGAGCGAGCGATTCTGTGCGAACATTCTGTTGGGATAAATACTTATATTTGGAGAAAACTCTGTAGGTACTAAGTTACATATATGTTTCTTTTCATTTTCCTTTAATGTTAAAAGTTTGTTTTGAGAGTGTCTCAAGTTGATCATCACAGTTTGTGTTTCATGTTTGTCTACCTTGTAGGGTATGGTAAAGTAGGGTATGGTAAAAAAATGACAATCACAAACGACGCGTTTGTGATTGACATTTTTTTTATAATTTATAAAGCTTTTAAACTTAACATGGTGGCATTTACTACTTCACATCGACTTATATTACATAAAATATCCATTTGCAACGATTTCGCAATAATAAAAAACAGATTACAGTTTAACAATCATGAGAAAAAATTATCAATTGGTTGTAAAATGATACGTGAGTGCCTCAAAATATTATTACGAATGGCCACGAAACAAATGGTGCCAATTTCCGATGGATCACGTCCTACGTTTGATGCATGCGATATAATCTGTGGACATTAGCGGGTTACAATACAAGATGCATATTAACCCGCCGACCTCCGCCATCAGTTTATTGCCTTGTATCGTGCACGAGAATTTAAATTAATCCTCCAAGTAAAACTTGGTATCTTTTTTTTTAATGTTGCTACTACTTTACTTTGTCTACATTTATAGAAATTATTCTTTATTGGACCACTTTAATCAACGTGCAATACTTTTATGAAATTTATCGGAATTAGTAAGACAAACGTATTTTATTTATTTTTAGTGTTTTGTCTGTCTTCCGTTTGGTACAATGATAATATAAAATGGTGCTTTTCGTAGAAATATACCTATACCATAAAACAAAGTTAACATACACAAAATATCTATTTTTTAATCAAAACATTACTTTTAATGTGCTCGCTAATCCTAAATACTACTTTTAGATAAAAAACAAACTTTTTTGACGCCAACTGTATTGAAATTCGTCAATGTCATATGAATTCCAACAGCTTATTGTACACATTGTAGAGTCATGCGTACAATAACATAATGAGATTATCTACGACATGTCTTTGATATCTTATTTCACTTCAAAACATTGATTGTATCATTTAAGTTCCAAACCGGATGTGTCATTTACACATACTAACCTCACGGTTATGTCACAGAGTCATTAGCGAGAGTGTGGGAGCGAGCTTAGACCAAGATTAAGACAATATTTTTCACATAAATATTACTAAGTGTGAATATAATGTTAATACTGTGTTTTAGTAGCATAAAATAGAGATGATATCACAAATACATTTAACTTCAATTTAACCCCTTTATTGTACAATAGTTATAGCTTTAATAGTTTAAGCGCTGCAGTGATTAGTGAAAATGAATAACATTTGGTCTATGTCGAGAATGGTTGAAATAATCAATGAAATGGCAATTAATGAAATCTTAAAAATAAGGAAAAGTAACGTAAAAATAAAATGGTATGAAATGTCGCGTATTAATAAAAATAACCGTCTTAGTGGTCTTCTGCACTAACTGTGCAGTTAGTCATTACGAAACCGCAGACAAATAACCAGATATTATTTATTAAATGACAACATTATGTTTGTTGTGGCATTTTATATTTTTTACATTCTAAATTATTAACATACTTGATTGTTTCTATAATGACGGTTTGTTTATTTAAAGCTTGCGAACTTTATGCGATTTGACTATGCAATTAGCCTTAGGTTTGATGGGTTTGTTATAGCAGCGTACGGTATAACGTAATAGCTTGCAGCGTAATGGAGTCACTGCAATTACCTGCAAGTGATGAGTTCATCTGGCGTTTAGTATGCCGGCAGTTTGTTACGGGCTTGAGCGTGGCTTCAACGTAAACTATTCACTAAAGACGCATACTACATGAAGCCTATCATGTGAAATTTAAGTCACATTTAAAGCAAGTATCATAATTTGTAGTTTCAGAGCGCATCGTCTTTGTTCATAGCAAATTAAGTCGCATTAAAGCAAGCCGAGTTTTAATGCGCACACTCGTCTTTGTATGCTTAAACCGCATCTTTATACGGCTAATAATAAGAAAATAAATTAGACAGTTATAACACAGACAGGTATTAAATAAAATCACCTTATGCAACCAGGAATTGTATAAAACGTCTTTAAAAGAATGTGTGATCAGACCGATATAATACATGTTTGCTATTTTAGTATATTATTATTGTATTAAATGTCTTCAATATATAAAGTATCAAAGGTCATATGCTCAGGTCATCTCGTCTAGTAAGACAATCCTCTAATATTATTAAACGCGTTATTTGGAATACTACACAAAATATATTGTCAACTAGCCGATACGTGCGATTACATTTGCGTACGTAGGTAAGTCGACGTAATAAAATTTACTTATGATTTTAAATTGTTAGAATTTTTTAATATAGGGATCGATTTTAATCAAATAAAGTCTAAATCTTAAGATACGTACAATAAATATAATATATATGCATTCAGACATAGGTCCAGACAGCGAGCCTGAGTTACAATTTTATTATATACCTATACGAATAATCTATATAATCAGCGACGATATCGGTGTCTCCTCGTTATGGAGATCTGAGTTAGATTATAATCAAATGGAAACGTAAACAAACTTTGGACGCCACGTGACGTGAATCGCAAACTTGGAGCAATTCTAATTTCACGGCGTGACGAAGAGGTCTCCTCATTTTCCTGACGGTTGCGGATATTTTCAATTTTCCCCACGGCGGCTCCTTTTTATTAGTTGTTGTTTTGCCTTGAATACTAATCGGTATGAATTAACATTCACGCGACACCCTCTCTGCTTACCCTACGCGGCCGGACCGACTTCCCACAATAAAAATATCGAATTATTATTGAAAATGTTATTTCCAATAGGGATGGGCAAGCTGTTAATCTAATTTTCTGGAGATAAATTTTCCTGTAAAAGGGGATCATTATTTAAATATTTGATCGGCAATTTAAATGGCATGGGTTTTTTCATTATGATATAAGTAATCATGTTTAAGAGTAATTTCGGAAATTTACTAAAGCTAATCAAGTAATATTTTTGTTTCACACTTAAACATGATTTTTATCAAATCTTGTTTATTGTATATTTTAGTGAATATTGATTATATTATGTTTGGTAGATTTACATGTATATTGTCTGATTAAGCATCAGATTGTTGCGTATGTTACTTTTTTATTACCTTAATAAAAACATAATTTTCTTTCTAGCTATTATTTACTATCAGACTTGCGTTCCATTCAAGGCTGAGCCGTATATCAATTAATCGGATGTAATCTTGCGCCGTACACCGCAACTCGCTCCCGCTCTGTTTATTAGTCTATCGGGTTTTAATTAAACGGAGGTTATTACACGTGTCGTCACCACGCCATCTCAGATCTATCATCGGATTACTCCGTTGATTGACTTGGATATCCGTAGATTAGCTTTCGATTATGTAGCAGTTATTGCTTTTAACCACGAAGCTTGCAGTCAAGATTATGGAGGGATGTATATATATTATATAAGATGTGTTTTTAATTTACATTACTAAAATTTACACGATTCAATATCAATAATATGTGTAATTATACGGATTGTTAAAATTGACAAAGAAACGCTAGAAACATTATGTTAAGTATCGATAAGAAAACATAATTGTCGATAAGAAAACATAATTTCCATATATTTTTTGATAATTTGATTTTTGGATAATAAAATATTTAAGGTAGAGGATAATAACAAAATACTACGTTGTTTATTAGAAATATTTGTCATTTGTTAGCGGAATAAGTGTCATAATCTTATTTTTATTAGCACTTGTGTAAAAATTGTTACCTAATTTATCATCATTCAAAATATATCTTCTCCATTATATCTTTTGTCTAAGTGATCTTAATTTAAAGCGGTTAATTGTGAATTTCGGCAGCGACAGTATTTTACCACGCGAGCTTGAGCGAAAGTTTACAACTACAGCTTACAGATAGTAAATCGGGAAGTGGAACGCTGTCAGTTTGTAATTAAACCTGAACTTAATCTGCTGTCGTCTCGGACGGGTTGATTAGATCGGTCATGAGTCATGCCATTGCTCGATCGCGCTTTGTTTTGATCATCAGCGTAATTATTCATACATGAAAAGTGATAGAACTACTATCACTTTTCATGCATGTATGGTGACAGGGGCGGTACCACCACATCGATTATTCTACTTGTGTTTCAGTGGATGGGTATAGATACCAGCTCAATTTTATTTGTGGCGACTTTCTTAGACTTTGGGTATAACGACGCACCTATGATTGACTTCAGATGGAATCTCTGTTGTAGCGGTATGAAGCTCAGGTAGGTATTTATTTTTTGTCATTTATTACGTTATCCCAGTTCACTGAATATTCAGGAAACGATCGCAGGAATGAAAAGTGTGAGCAGAAGGCGGCAATAATTTAGTGTTATATTCTCCAACCTCCAATAGGAGAGAAAAAAGAAGAAGTCATAGGTTGGTGTACTACATGCTGTTATTAGTACATATGTCTTATGTAAGATGGCGCTTAAGTGAAATTAATTTCCGAAAAATGGATACCGTAATATTAAGTCTGTATTTTCTGACGTATGCCTGACCCCCGCTGTTAATCTAGACAGAAACATGAACATAATAGGTCGCTAAGCGCGGCGCTTACATTGACGTTCTTAATTAGATAGTTGATGAATCACGCCAATGGAAGTGAAGTTTTGTTTGCCCGTTTAAAAATGGAGATACCGTTTAAATTCGTTTTCTTTCTAGAAAATACAGTATGTTTAAGTAAAACCTTAAAATATAAGTAACTTAAATATTACAATGAAAGATCGTGGAATGGAAAGAAGGTGGTAGAATTCTATGTAGTTCGATTCCGGCGGCACCACCGCCACACCTATTTCTGCCTTATAACAGCTGTGTACAGCACTGGTGTGTTCTGGTCTGAAGGGTGTGGTTAGGGAGATATACTTATCCGAGGCGTTCCAGTTCAGTCCTCAGGAACGCATCTGTGGTCAACTTCAGGTAGGAGCTTGATCATATTTGGGTTTGATTACAGATGTCCATGGGCAGCAGTTGCCACTGACCATCAGGTAGACCGCATGCTCGTTTGCTACTTCGATCATATAAAAAAATACTTGTAGTAGAATGGATTTAATGATATGGTAGGCAAATGTTAAATTATTACAATATTAAGCTCAATAACCAAACGCTGTGACAGTAAACCTTCAACGGATTACAAAGTAGGTATACATAGTAATTGGACGTTACGACAATTTACCTACTAGTAATATGTATTAATTTATCCATAGTTATAAAATAATACACTGTATTACGAATACAGTTTTTAAATTTAAAGCATAATGTGTATGTCGTAGGATACGCATATTATCAAATGTAATAAAAATAAAGATTTTTTTATTTCACATACGTAAGGTTTTGGTGCTATACCAGTAATTACTAAAAGTCAATTATATTTACTCATTAGTCATATGATCGGTAAAAATATGCTTAAAAACTCATCATATAGTCGTTACAGCGCTTAAGCATTACTTTAAATTGCAAAGGAATACAAACAATCGTAAACGTAAACAATATTCGCGCATAATAAACCTGCAATATTTGTGTTTGAAATGTTTGAATAGACATCTGGATCCTGATTCAGTGAGCGATCGACCGTGACTCCAATGGTATTCGGTTCGAATGAGGTTTGAGATCTTTGACGTCGGCAAGTAGGAGTGGAGCACAATGGGTCTGTAGGCTTCAGGGCTGTCACCATGACATGAAGTAGTAATGGCTGTTTACGGACGCAACATTTATATTTCTAACTTACACCATTGTGGATATTTATAAGATTTGTTAATTGTTATTGCAATGTCAGGAAGGTTTATATTGGATATAAAAAGTTTAACCGAAATGGTAAACGTAAAACGATTTAATTGAATGTCGACTTTAAATTTATTAAAATACCCTCTGAAACATCTTACTATCACAGGTACTTTAATGCAATACGAACAAAATAGAAAATACATTTCATGTATAAGTTACATTATTATTAACTGTTTTGATTAATTATATAAGTATTAAATATCATTAGTAAATATGCGACAACCCTAAGCATGACTAAGCTCAAAGCTCGGTGGGTTCCTCAGATAACCTTTGCCCCCATATTTTGATTGAATCGATGTAATACAACAAGGTCATCTCATCATGAACTCACCGTATCGCGTTCACTTCACAACCTCCTTCAGAATGGCCAATTTCATAAAACATTCACTTCGAATACCTAAATTAATTAACAGCAAACAGAGAGCTTTATTTACTAAATTAATAAATTAATTATAACTCCATTGAAATGCTTTCGGGAGGCCCGATGAAATGAAGCAGTATTTACATTATTCGGAGCTAAAGCCTATGTAGTGCGAGAACTTTCTATTAACCGAGAACATGGTTTAATTTTCGTTTACTGTATATTTATTATATCCTTTACTTACGTTCGTTAGTTTAAGTCTGGATCTCAGATCTGAAATGAGAACGTTAAAGAATATTAGTAGGTAATTATAATGATATTTGTACATAATTTTCACTTATGTCTAAAAGTAAATTTTTAATAATGTTGTATAAACAATAGACACATAAATAGCATGATACTATTAGGTACTTATTATTTCAAAATTAGATGAATGAATTCAATATTTTGAAATGGTCTATCAAATAAAAAACCAATATAAATTACACTTTAATTATATCGACAATCGATTCGGTAATCGGTACAGTTGCCTATGTCAGTTTGATTTGCATTCATCGGTTGTGAAATATAATAATAACATTTATTGCTATAACAGTCTCATTAACACTAATATAAGTATTACAATATAATTGACATGGCAAAAGTAAACGACTTAGCCTTGTTGACTCGGAATCAGTGATTTGAATAGCGTAGTTTTCAGTCTTACCCATCCCTATGGTATTGGGCAGGATAGGAAAAGTGTCAGCTTCTGTTTGGATATAAAATTTGGAGTGTGTGTAATGTGTATGTATGCGTGCGCACGTTTGTGTCTGTAGGTAACTAATTGGAGATATGTAAATAAATAATCATAATTACTTAATATTAAATAACTTTTTAAGCCATATATTGCCGGCATGGAACCGGCATGTTACAAATTTTCAGCAACTAGTTGCTTTTTCAACCACCTCTTTAACTTTTTCGTAATTGGTATCACTTCAATTCTCGTTGATGACTATAATGTATTTACTTTTAAGCATTGACGAGCGGAGGTCGTACATCAATTGTTGGGTACAGAAAACAATAATCAACAGTCTCTCACGTATTCTAATTTATGTTGTCAAAATTGATATTAGTTGTTGACAGCTGATCTTGGTATACATGACTCGTGTGGCCTTTACGAACATCCGAGAATTAAGACATTTTGAACATTTATTATACATTATATTGTTATGTTTATCAGCTACGTATCTTCATTGCATTCAGTATAATATTGTGTTCAAATATATAAAATTGAATTGACTATTTGTGGCTTCAGAAATCAAAAACCAGTTTTGATTTTTTTAACAAAATTAAATATTATAAATATGCAAACATATATGTTGCTTACATACACTTGGTACCTTATTTATATTAAGACTTTTATTTAGTAATACCAAAAATATTTTTTAAAGTTGACTTCCAGTGTGTTTTCGCCTAATTTTGTTGCGTGATATTGCATTACATGTACTGCAATTTGTACATTTTACTACAAGGTAAATAAAAAATGAAATAATTAAATAAAATTAGTGTAAATAAGCACAGATGCATTGTCGGCCTTGGTTCTTTTACTATTTCGAGTTTCAAGGGGTTTTATAGAGGATGAATGCATGCGGGGGATTGGTACGTTCGTACAAAGAACTATTATGCTTGAACCTCGACTATTTTATCAATAAGTCAAGGGCACGAAACACAATTGTTTATTAAATAGCATGAGGGCGTCCATTAACATCTTGTGTTATTATTGGAGAGCTTTAATTGGTGTGTCTAATGCTATTAACGAGTTTATAGCGTAGGATTTGTATTCACGCCTAAAAGTATATGTCGCACACATGGGTTCTGTAATTTTAATCGTTAAAGAGACAAAACAGTATGGTATGACCGAGGAGGTTTCAAGGGAGTCTTCTCGAGTGGCAAATAATCTATGATGTGCCCCAATAGGGGTACAACCCCAGAATACTAAATGATAATTTTTGGAATACTAAATGAAATTTGTTATAATAAAGATTAGCTATTCCCTGTGGTTTCACCCGTATTTAAAAAGAAAAAAAAAAAAAAAACAAACATAAATGTTATCCCGCTCTCCCGCGACGGCGCATGGAGCACGCGCTAATGGATTTTTCAAAAATTAATTTAGGCTGTGTTACGCCCTAGACCTTCAGCTATATTCTAGTGAAAGTCCCGTCAAAATCAGTTTAGAAGATTACCTCAGCCTAACGGATAGACGGACGGAGAGACAAAAATGTTTGATTGCATTTTCGTTATCAGTATCTTCTATTCTTTCATATGCGTTGCGTACAAAATTTTTACTTTGAAATTAGACAATCATTTCAATTTTATTTATTTGTATAAAGGCCATGGACGTTTGGCGGACTACCAGCTTGATTTTGTCTTCAATATTCTAAAAAATGTACCTACATTACATATATTTTTTATCGTTTTTAATTTTGTATTCTTGTTTATTTATGTTTAATTTAGGCGCTTGTAAGCCTACTTTCGTCTACAGATAAGTATATAAATTATATCTTAATAATATAAAGTATAAATCTATAAATTGCTTTGCAGGTATTGCTAAAAGTGAAATTTTAAATAAAGTATCTGAACAAATACGGATTCAAACAAAGACGCAATTCTTCTAAGTACTTTTATGCCTTCAGGGCGATAAATAAATTGAACATCTTTGTACTTTGCGCATCTTTAAAAGTATTTGATCGCATGGATTTTAAGATTTCTTTTATCTAATAACTTTAAATGATCAATTCTTGTATATATATATATATGTATCAACGACATATTATTATATATGTATACATATATATATATGTATCAAAGATCTCGGAAACGGCTCCAACGATTTTCTCCAAATGTTCCATGTGGGGGTTTTGGTTTAATTTTCAAAAAACATGATGTACTAAAACACCAAGTAAAGCTCGGTCATCCAGGTACTTTAATTTATATGAAATTATTATGCGATATATGAAAAATGTACATAATTTTTGTATTATGACGGTTAATATCGTCACGGATGTGATGTTCCTGACATGATGACAATAAAATGTAATAAATGTGTGAATTTATTAGTAAGACAAAGCAATAATAAAATGGCATAGCTATGATTCGGTTTCGTGACGAAGTCCTAAAGACGTTCATTAAATCCTCGCGGAGGTCACATATCATCCACGATACGTGACGAATTCCGGCAAACGCTCGTTTCTCGATAGTTGTTATAGAAGGCTCGGGTCATAGATGCTCAATCTTTGTTGAACATAATATTTAAGAGGTGATAGAACCAGAACGATGTAAACGAAGTACTACCGCTAAACCTGCGTCTAGTTTGAAGCAGTTCTATGGTTAGGAAGAAGGGTTCCCACACTCTGAACAACATATAAGTTAAGTACTTTATCCTCTGTACGATTGAAATGTATAATAAATATAATAATCTTTAAAACAAGGTACATTTAATAATAAGCATAAAATTGACTTTTTAAGCAACTTAAAGTACTGGCATGCAGGGAAATATTGCCCTGACGTAGTCCACTTTTAGTACTAGCCATACCTAACGAAGTTTTTAACTATTTGGTCAAAAGCTGGATAATGGAATAAAAGATATATGAACATATGACATATTATAAGCCGCAACCTCGACAAACTAAGAGGTTAAGCATCGTAGGCGGAGACTCTTTATACTTAGTATGTGAATCGTGCCTAACCTCGCATTATACAGATATTCACGCGATTATTCACACGAATTATTTTACGCTAATATAACTGCCAAATGGAGAACGTTTATTGAATTTAATGCACAATTATATTTGGTACTGACATGCTTCGTAGGATTTATCATATAATGGAAGCAATAAACAACAATTTGGCTGATCATTTTAGGAGGTCAACGTATTGTTGTACTTAGCTATTATTTAATAGTGATGATTGATATATCCTCTGATTATTCACCAACCCAATAGAAAAAAATAATTAATCAAGAAGATTCATGGGATGCGGTATGTGTGAATACACAATTATACTCCAACTATCTTATAGCTGTTATCCTATGATTAAAAGTCATCTTATCGGTCTGACTAGCTAGCTCAAGTCATAGTGAAAATCTAATTAGGTACACAACAACATAACACACGAGTCACACGACACATAATATTATGAATATGCATAACGAAGTCGGGTTATTGCACTTGATCTCCGCGGTTTCACCCGCGTTAAAAAAGTATAAAGGAATACATATCTAAACATACATAGATAACACCCCGCTCACCCGCAACTGCAGCCGCAGGCACGTGGCGCGTGCTAATGTCTATATTACGCCTTACATCTTCAACTATCTTACAGTGAAAGTCCCATCAAAATCGGTCCAGCCGTTCAGAAGATTAACTCCAAACAGACAGACTAGACATTTTCGTAGGTATCGTGTATATATTCATATGCAATGAGTAAATGTTATTTTGAAATCATCAGTGATTACAAGATACTTCAATTTTATTTATTTGTACAGGTCATCTTGTTCATTAAAAATAAAAAAAATATGTAAGTAAAATTTTCCGAACTAACTTTGTATTTTTGCTGAATATGCACAAAGGAGTCGGGTTCTCTTTATATTTCGTAACGTTCCCAGTTAATAGATTTTTAATCCAAGATAGTAGCGTAGCGAATGAATGGAACACTTTTTGCAAATTAATATTTACATAAAGAAATAGCTATTAAAAAGAGGATTAACTTTAGATCGGGCTCCGGAGAGTCACTTGGCTATTTTTGTCGCTTGCTTTTCTTAATGGAAATTTTTATAGTGCACTTTTGCCGAGGAAGCTTTAAAAATTCTTACCGAAAACACTATTTAAAAGATTTCTACTTGACACTTATAACTTGTTATTTTGGTATCATAAAATAAATGTTATCTCTCTATTTAAACGTATAAAGAGACTTATGCTGACTGATTCATTATTGTAGAGCTTATGTATATTACTGAAGCTAAAAACATGAAATTTAGACAGTGAGTTCATTTTATGACGTCTGCCTCTGTAAATTTAAGCTTCAGATTATGAGTAGGAAGTTCTAGTTACAAATAATAACACACCTAAGTACGTATGTTGTACACAATCTTTGTATAAAATCTTCAGGGATGGTTCAGATGATCTGTTGATCTGATGATCAAATTTTGTTCAAGATCACACATACAACACAAAATATTTTTGATTAAAACATATGAACATCAGGGGATAATTTACTAAGGAACACAGCCACCAGGTCAACGCTGCGCCAGCGACGAGTTACGTCTTCACTTATTTTGCTAATGCATAAACGTGTACGTGCAGGTTTTTTTCGTATCCGTTAGTAAAACTAAATTCGTCAACCGCTCCGACCACGACCATAACTTAACAAAATGAAAAGCTTTTATTTGGCTGGCTGGCTCGATGTCGAACACGAATTGTCACTTAAATGAATTAACTGAACCTGTGAAAACAGGATACAAGGGACCTCTTAACAGCAGATGTGCTACGTGTTCATTTCCTGCTTTCATAATATATAAAATTGCATTATTTGCAAATTAATAGCTTCTACTTGATGGCTCATTGACGTACGTATTTATATGTATATGACATGGCAAAATTTAATTTTACTGTATCGAAATGTAGAGCCTCACGGCTGACTGGCGTCGAATATTGATCAGCGCGGTTTAAATAAAGCCAGCTAAATTTAACCTACTCTTAAAATAATGAAGCCATAATTATTCAGACGAGAATACATTCATGTCATCAAATTATTTCAGTAGACCTACGTTTGGAGTTATACTAGTACTTATATTTAGTTTTTAGAACAGTCTAGTTGATACCACTTTTTAGTTTTTTAGAACAGGATCTAGGGTTTAATATAAGTAACTATACAACAATTAAAGCGGTAGAATACTTTGTGGTGAAGGACTGTATGTTCTGGTTTGAAGACGGTGATAAAGGAGAGACATGGTCTGTAGAATGGGTTTTTTTATTGAAGTTATAAAAGAACATGCAGTGCACTTTCTATATAGTTGTCATCACTGCCGTGCTGCTGCGTAATCAATTGCACTTAGAACGGAAGCTCCAAGTGAAGTCATAGTTAACCCCTCTTAAGCACGACCCTTCTCTAAGGTACACTTTGTCACTATTACAAAAATACTAAGATTAGAATTTCGCGAAATACCTTATCCAAAATTGAAACATGACTTTAATGCAGAAATGTAAAGAATAATATTATAATCATGTGTACTAACAATATTTATATCTCTATCTTTTCACGTTTGAAGGAGTTTTAGATACGGCTTATGTTTTTAGTCAGCTTAATAGCTGAATGTGTTGGAAAGTGTAACGTAGGCTTACATTGCGGCTAGGAAATCAGGAATATAGTTGTGGTTTTATGATTTGGATATGACCGCTTCCGACGCAATCCAAGGTAAATTACTAATTACGACTCAAGTGGCTAAACGTAATTAAATTAGTAAAGCCGCTTTGTATTCACGCTTCATCTGTTTATTATTCACAAGCGCACAAGTTGATTTATGTATGTTGTGTGTTTACTATATTGGTACTAGTTTTAAATGACATTAAATAAATTAGGTAATTATTTTTCGTAGGCGCCATCGTAGAGACATAAAGTATTATTTTATTTTATTGCATTGGCAACTGGAATTCTGCATGAAAGCATAAATACTATTGTATCGTTCAGGTCGTAAAATTCTCATTTGGAAATTATCTTTATCATATATTTACATACACATAGATAGTACTATATCTTAACCGCCCTAAGTAGACTAAGAGATTAGAATAGCGGTTCAATATTATACAAATACGTAGATCAGCGTGGTCCATGACACATGTACGCGGATGATAGTCGTGGGACGCCGCCCAGGGCTGTAAATGTGATCCTTTCATTTGCATGTTTTCGTGCGGTATCAAATATAAGGCCTATCTTCGCACGCTGTATCGTCTCTATAATTACACTTCGACAGCCCCTACATAATTACAGCGTTCACCTAACTGTCGACGCTCCAAATAAATTATTCATGAAAGGATGATCGCGTTTACAGTAAATATCGCAACCATTCATATTCGACGCCTCAACCCCATGTCAATTATGATTCTGATTATCTTACGTACACACAAACATTATTATGTTACGTATCGGATTAAGTCTATTATGCTGTCTCGTATACGGTGGTTCATTTTCTTGGTTTCATTCGGTGTGCCTATTTTTAAGCCGGATAAGGTATGGCAGATATTACCATTAATTGTGAGAATAATATGATATCTTGAATATGTTATTTGTATTTAATATTGTAAGACGTACAAAGTCGTCTTGAATACAATTTATAATAAAACAAGCATTTATCTAATATTACAAAAGACCTTCACACATAAAATAATAGCATAGATATTATATAAAATGTTAATATGAATTATTATTTAATCTGTCTGTAAATGTAAAAATAACTGGTATTTTTTAACTAAATATTATGTTTATTTGCACGATACCAAAATCATAAAATCGGATATCAAAACTGTTTGCATGTAGAGGCTAACCTTGAATGCGATTGAATGGATTTGGACAGGATTTGCACACGAAAATAAAGGTATTCACAAAAAGTGAGATAGACTTTTTATCAAAAATATAGTCAGCATAAAAGTTAAATCGTATATGAACGGAACCGCGTTTTTCTCTACAAAGTAGATGAAATCATACTTGAAATTAAATGTGTGTGCACGTTAACAAATTATGAAGAGGGTGAAGAGGTTTTTGTGATATCATTAAGGATTAACTGTCCTTTAATGTGATGACGTAAATACGATCTCTTATTCAGAGTCACGCGTGCGTCATAAGGGTTGTTCTCGTTTTCTACACAATGAATATCTTAATTTCCGATTCAATACCTTAAAAAAATCCCTTCTATGTCTATTTGCATACAAAATAAATTAAGAACCTAAAATTGTGTTTTTGATTATCATAGGATTATAGATTTGCCTTTTTTGTTTAGTTTAATAAAATGAGTCAATAGAGATTACCGTTTAAAATTCATAAATAACGTGGAATTGATCTTCAATGAGTAGTATCAATACTTGTGTGATTATGATGTGGATGTTGTTTCTCCGTGCCCTTTCTCGATGCTGGTTACCGTGTCTCTATCAGAATGAAAAGACTAAATCCAAATTACATTTACATTATTACAGAGAAAATTCAGACATGAGGATTTTTTAAAGTATCAATATGAATACTTGTAAATAAATGCTGCTATTGCAAAATCAGTCCTGTTCGTGCTATCACTTTTAGCACGAGACGTGGAAAGTCCATTATCTTATCACTGGCTTAATCCTGTAATTATTATAAATGGGAATGTCCGTTTATTTGTTTGTAACGCCTTCACGCCTTAATGGC
>DWPV01002065.1:0-18269 GCA_018251915.1 Urbanus proteus proteus
TTACCCTCACATAATCACTTTTATAGCCCGACCCTTTTAAAAAATGGCGTCATTTTTTTGTTAGGAATGATAGATAACTACCTACTTTTATATCTGAGGCAACGTGCCAAAAATCAAAGCCATGTAATTAAAACATTTATAACACAATTAAATTATTAATTGCATGTCGCAAACCACAGTACAAAAGTACAGTTAGAGAACTTTTTAGAAACTCAGGTGTGCAGGTTTCCTCACGTTGTTTTCCTTCGCTGTTAAAGCAAGTGATAATTAATCTCTAATACGCACATAAATCAGAGGTGCATGCCTGGGATTTAAACCTCGGACCTCCCGATTGAGAGGCTAACTTTCAACCATTGGGCTATCACTGCTATTAGTAATGCTACGTAGAACTTTAAAAATCCTTTTACTTAACTTACATTTCGTTCAAGTTCAATGCAAATCATTGTTACAATAACAAAAATATTCGGAATTTTCAAAACAGAAATCTTTAAAAGTTGCCTCTTTTGGTACGAAATGTACCTTAAACCCAAAGCAACAGTTAAGCTGCTCGTTTACCGACCGTACCTCCACAGGAATATTTACCGGGAGCATAAATTAGAACCTTTACAGCTTATACAAGAATTTCATTTGTGTCTAGAAAAACACAACGGTGCGCCTCTTTATTAAATTCGTGAAAAGCGGACGTAAAAATTACGGAGCGTATTTTATTTTCATAGTTGAAAGCATTTGTACTGTATATTTTTCTGGAATTAAAACCTTTGCTGGTTTTCCAACTAACTAACGGACGTGTGTGTAATTTAAAAGCGTTGAAGAATAGTTCTGACCCCATAACACAAAGAGGTATATGAGGTACGGTGTTATTAAGGAGCATAAATCCACGTACACTAGAATAGACATTGCAATAAACTGACTTCGGCAGCCGACTTTAATTAGAACTAGCTGATCCCCGCGGTTTCACCCGCGTTTATAAAGTAAAAAGGATACATATTTAAACATAACTAAATGTCTCCAGCTCTCCCGAAACGGCGCGCGCTACACGCGCATGCGCGTCGATGGATTTTTCAAAAATTGAAGTAAATTTTGTTACACCTTAGACCTTCAGCTATCTTCTAGTGTAAATCCCGTTAAAATCAGTCCAGCCGTTTAGTAGATTACTTCAGCCAAACAGAAAACAATAATTGCATTTACCTTACAGGTATAGTGTATACTTTCATATGCATTGAGTAGAAATTGTTATTTTGAATACACATATAGACACTTCAATTTTATTTATTTGTATATTGAATTGAATTGATTGAAATGAATTTAGAAATATACTTCAATGTGAATTTAGATATATTTTAGTCTATTTGGTTTCAATTCTTTTTTATATGATTGAAGTAGCAAACCACTGCCGCCCATGGACATCTGTAATAAACCCCAGATAAGATCAAGTACCTACCCGAAGTTGCGTGAGATGTGTTGCTACCTCTGAGGACTGAGTTGGAACGCCTCGGATATGTATGTCTCCCGTACCACACCCTTCAGACCAGAACACAGCAGCGCTGAACACTGCTGTTATAAGGCAGAAATAGGTGTTGCGTCGATGCCGCCAGAGTCGAATTACATAGGATAAATCAAAATAAAAATCTAATTACAGTTGGCTGCCAAAGTCAGTTTGCAGCATCTAAACATACACCAAACACTCGTGCTTACCACACAAACAAATGTTTCTGGCAGGAATCGAACCTTTCGAACCTCTTCGGCTTGACATTCGACCTAGTAAAGACATTTTATTTCAAAAATATCTATACTCTGAAAACCTACCGTTAAGAAAAGCCGAGAAATTTTACAGATTTAAAATAATATATATTACTTAAAAGGATATATCTTTTAGTCGTGTTTTTGTGCACTTAACCTTTGCGCCACAGATATTATCACTCGAGAGGTGTTCGAGTCAGATATTCGGTGGCTAAAAATGTAAAGGGCCTTCTAATTCGAGTACACTCGAAATATTTTGAAAGGTAGGCTCCAAATACTTCGTGAAGGCTGAATGGGTCGTCTCCGAGATAAAGGTGTGCTCAGACCTTGGAATAATCTCGTAAGCACTCTGAATTTGTGATCTGGTAAGACTTTAAAGTTTTAAAATTAATGCTATATGTGCAAACATACCCTTGCATCAACCTTGCCTTGTTTTAACAGTATCATCACTTGTAATGATTCAGTCTTCAGGTAGATTTATTCGAATCTAGTCATTATCAATAACTAAGCGTCCGAAATCAACTTCAATTTATATGTACCTAACAATAAAGGTAAATCACACGTGTGATATGTTATTATTAAAATAATTCAAAAACAGTTTTCCCATGGATAACTAAAACTCGATAACTAAAATTTATACCTTGGGCTATATGATGATCATATGATCAAAGTGTATTTACGTACAATATGTTCGTGTTATGCATTTCCCATTTAATACAAATGTTACTACATTATAATTTCGTAAAACGTTACAAATAAAACAATTTCTTCTTGAACCCTCCATCGTGTGTTTAAGTCGCAACTACAGAGCATTGCTCGGCAAATGGCGGCCAGTTTCAGTTCCGACGGTCCACAAAACAAGCGTCGTCACTGCAAACATTCCGCTTTGCATTCGTAAATACCGGCCGTCGCTTAAGCTTCATTTACATTTCAAAAGTAAATGGCTTGAAACGAATTTCGACACTTCTCTTTGATTTCGGCCTAATTTTGTCAGTTACTAAACAAAGCGCCAGTATTATTTAATATATATTTAGCATATAGTGGGCAAGTATAGTTATAATAATTATTTAATGAAACCCGCGTCTTATGTACCTAGTTTTCAGCCGATGTGTAAAGTTAAGCAACGTCGGGAGTCGGATGAACGGCCAAGTGACCACTAGTGGGTAAATTGTATACGCGCTTCCGTGTTTTGTAGCCGTTAAGCCGTTGGACACGTTATCTATCATTGGAAAATAGCCATATAAGTTATCTTTTATGATATGGAGATGACATAAATTCAAACAAAATAAGTTCAACTAATACTTCACTGTCAAATTTAAAAAATAGTCATTAGACTTAATAGTCTTGTACTGGCGTACTAATATGTCTCAACAAATATCAATATCTCATAAAGAATTCATATGTTACAAGAAATTTATACGTTCATATTACGACATTATCTTCTCATCTATTCTTACGTCATTAAATCCGTATAATCGTTATGTAAGCCTGTCTTCAAACATACCGGAGGCCGTGACATCGCAAATTACTTTTAGCTGCGGATTCCGTCGCAACAACCGCGCCTGCCGCAAACACCGACCAACTAAAAGTTTCAAGTACCGCTCCAAGTTGTCCGGTGAAATTCAGTCGCACGGTTACATTGTACGGACAATGGTGCCAGGATTGAAAAAGGACGACAACGCCTCGCAGAACGGCATTTATTTTACGGAAGAAAGTTATGTATTGCTTCTTCGGGGATTATTACCTAGGAAGTTCGCAATAAATTAATAAAATATTCGGTTTATTTTTTACTTAAATATTACTAAGCTTTTTAGAAGTATACGAATGAAACTAGCGCACATGAGAATAGGTCCACATTATAAAATTGCAAAGATTTTGACTATATTTAAGCAATCAAAACGTTTAAGCATTCTTAAATCATGTAATAGACTTTGCAAACGTAATGAATTTTAGGAATGTAACGAATCTGAATTTGTACTAATCGAAATCGATATATGTATTACAAATACATGTATGTATGACAAAAATCCGCAGAATTTGATGTACTTCCATGAGATTACGTCTATCTTTTTTAGTCTTAGCAGTGCTGTTCCAGTTTGAGCATCGTTCCGGTTATAGTCGATTTGGGAAGCGGATTATTGAGAGGAGACTTGGTGACTAACTCCATAGCTATTTCTGGCTTATAGCAGATGTAGCAGTAGCTGTATTCTGGCTTGAGGATGTGAAGCGTACTCATATGTATAAGAATGTCTCTTGTGATCAGAGGTATAAACTCAAGATGTGTTGGTTACACAAGCTTCAAGGCACGTTCTATTGGAATTTCGTTACAGATGCCACGGTCTCCATACCGCTCTGTGACGTGGATCCTAGGTTCGGTCCTTGGTCGAGCTGAAATGTAAATAATGAAGTTTTATTTTATATTCAGTTTTGGGTGATGCAAATGGACAAATATCCCGTGACATCCATGGCATATGAATTCCAATTCAGGATTATGAGCGCAGAACGAGTTACTTATGTAGATTTTTTTACAATTACGGTGTCAGTATTCCCAGATTTACGACTGTAGTGTGTTATCATTGCAAGGCAAAATAAAAGGAAGCGAATATAACCCACTAAACAATTTTCTAACTAAAACGCCAAGTTTAGTCACAAAGCGACTAATGCTCCTCGACTCTTCACTCAGCTGCCCTGCAATTACTTGGTACTGCAATGAAATGGTTATAAATATAGGCCGAGAGCCAACTGCGTAATCGTTCTTGGGAGAATGACATGTGTGTAGTTATAATGAATGAGCATGAGGTACCATAGCATGGTTTCCGTGCTCGGTTATGAATTTAAAATTTTATGCCGCGTATAACGAATGTGAAATAACATGCTGCTTTATATTTCCCCCGTATTCCCCATTAGTGTTTAGTTATGGTTATTAATATACCAAAATATTATACCATTTTATTTGGCTTTTATGCTATTATAAAAATATTGTTTATATTAAAAAATATTGGTATTATGTAAAAAAGGACGAACTTTAACTACTTAGCTTGATCTGTTTGAAATGTTCAATTCACAAAACATTCAGTATCTTAACATTGTTATCGCTTATTGTTATTGTATTATTGTTTTTTCTTATTATTATATTAATAGACAGCGTTCTCTCTGTAGGTATAGTGTATTGAAATACAGGCAGAACCTAACACCCGATTGTACAACGACAATTACAATTATCGTAAATCAAATAGTCGGAAGTGTAATTACTAGTCAGTAACATGTCTTTCGTTTGTCGACAGATGGCGCCAGTGACGTTGGTGCGGCGGATCGCTGCTTTCCTCACCTCTAACACTTTCATGGTAAGTTCATTATGTCTGTTATTTGAGACCTCTGACAAGATTTAACAACCGATGTCCACTTTTAACTGCCGTTACCGACAGCTTAATGTGCCCTCCAAACATGGAAGGTCGCAAAAGCAGTGGTCAGGAAAGTTTGATATTATCCAATGCTCAAAATCTAAACTATTAAACAGTAACATGGTTGTAAATGAATTGTTCCGTGCATTTTTTGTTGAGATGTGATATTGATCTAGCATGGAAGAAACGTTTTAAGACAATAGGTTGGCAACAGTGGCACATCTTACAAAATAGCTATAAAAATATTCATAAATACGCTATATTTTAGTCTAATATTGTCTCGTAAAGCAACTAAATTTATCAAACGACGAGGCAAAAGGAATGAGCGAGGCAGAGGCCTCCGTAGGAATATTTATATCTCATATGAATGTAATATACACTATGTACGTCCATAGAGTACTTATTTTATAGAGAGAATTATTTTAGCTGATACGTTGAGTAACGAGTATGAACGACTATTAGAATTCCAATAGAGTAGAGTAGAATAAATTATGTTAAACTCTCATTTTCATCTACTTGTAAAGAAGAATGTGAATCGGAATATCACAGCAACTAGAATAAACCTATCCTTTTGAAGATTAATCAAAAGGGCTATCGTAAAACGTTAGAGGCGTTATTAAACACGTGTAAAACAGCGTATCTCGAATACCCTTTACATATTAAAATGAAAAACATGTATTCGAATTAATATTATTAAAATGAAATAAAATAGTAAATACCTTATTGGTTGCCACTAACTTACCTATTCCACCAATCCGCATGGTATCAGAGTGGTGGAGTAAGCTCAGAGCCCGTCAAACGATGGGCGCAAAAAAAATTGCTATCCTTTACTCCGAAAGCGCGGCGACATTTCGACATTAAATACCAACGTCTTTCTCTGTGGTATAAGCGATCTGTGCAAACGTTTTACCAATTACCATCGGGCTGCAATAAATCTCGATGGAAATATTGATAACGTTATGGACGCGGCGCGTCGCAATGTATCGCACAAAGCATCCGCGCAATTTGTCGTTACGTAATTAAATCTGTACGGGAAATTATCCGTCTATTCGCGTATCGATGAATACAATCGGCGTTACTGGTTTCATAGTTTATCACCCGTACGGAGATTTAAATTGCCCGTAGCGTGTTAGTGACGTAGTTCATAGCAAACAAACAGAGATAAGAGCGAGATTCTTCAACAAATTGAGAGACAGTTCAGTCGATGAGCGCATAAATTGACTTGCGTAGATCTCAAACGATGTACAAAATAAAGCAACGTCAGGCGCGGTAGGATGGATGTAGCCGCCCATGGCAAAATATCTTGTGCGCTCCCGTGCTTCGGATGGCACGCTGTCCATCTCGATGGATAATATAGTAGATAAAGAATTGTCGTAAATCTCGTCGAAGGCCTTATGAGCGATTTGAAAACATCCGGCTCTGGTTGGCCACTAACCTCTTACTAAACACGCAAAAGAACACCGAGGAGGTCCACACCGTGCTCCAAGCAGTGAGAAATAAGAAGGGTTGCGGTAGGCGAGCAAGAAAGTCTAGATTTCCATTCTCTCAATATGTGTCGACATAGTAAATTGCGTGGTTGGCCTCATTTTGATGCATTGCTGAATAAATCCGCCTGAAAGAATTCAGGTACGAAATCTGCATAATGCGACAATTTGACGAACATTTGTCGCAGGCAAATGAAGTGTGATACTGGTTTCCATGCAGCCAATAGATTGGGTATTTTTGAACAGACAGACAGAATTTACTACTACGCAACTGTAGCTGTACATATATCATCATATTCCCATTATTACCATTACTGCCGGGCGCAAATCTCTCTCAGGACAAGAGTAATTTAGATCGTAGTCTAGTTACTTTCGTAATAATTTAATATTCGTTCTTTCTTCTTTCCTTTCGAAATTTCGGGCATTTTGTATTAAGAATCTGCTTCTGAATTTCTATTCCTATACTACTAACCGATGTGTCTCCAACTAACAGTTGAAGCCTCGTCAATATTTCAACACAGAGTCACCACAGAAATTATATTTGTCAATAAATTCAACGTTATACAATATACATATAATCTAGTCAAAAAACCGATATCGACAGTTTGTAGGCCTGGCCGTCTGATTCGTTTTCGGTTTAGTTTATTTTCGTTTTATATTCCTCTGATTATTCACGTTTGCGTCGGTGCAAGCGCGAATATCCGACCGGCTCTAATAGCGCGTAAAACCGTTACTGTTTGTACTGCGCCCGCCTACGAATTGCTTTAAATTGCTTTTAGAATGTATGGCGCTACTAGTTGCAGTTGTGTTTGTACTAATTTCGACCTCTCACCCTAAAGGTCGCGTTTGAAATAGGCTTCCGATTATTAAATAATATCAATAAATAGGTATTACAAATTCGAATACAACTACGTTTGTTTGTTAGACAAAAATAGCATTGTTTGCTTATTAACAGCAGTGTTCAGCGTTGAGGTGTTCTGGCTTGAAGTGTGTGATAAGGAAGACATCCTTATCCGAGGCGTTCCAACTTAGTCCTCAGGGGTAGCAGCGCATTTGTGGCCGACCCCAAGTAGGACTGTAATCTTATCTGAGGTTGATATTTTCATTCCACATATTTCGCCCACTTACCATCAGGTGGACTGCATGCTCGTTTACTATTTCGATCATATATAAAAAAGATTTCTTCTAAATTCTGAGCTGCATCCACTAAACTTCAGGTTCAACGTAGCCAAACGTTAACTATTGTTAAAAAATATATATAAATACCATAGATAGTTTTGGCCGGTTTCCGGGTGTGAATGCAAATACTAGCTCGTCGCTCTAATAGCGCGAAAGTGTTCACCGAACGGTTTTTATTTATACAGCGCAATATCGGCTTACGAATTGTTTGAAATTGCTTTAGCAGCTTTATAGATTTTGGCCTGTTTGCCAAACAATGGAATTCTAAAAATAGAAGAGTTTTTTTTTTATAAGACTGAAACATACGAGCGTAACCTACCTGGAGGTAAATGGTCACTGCCACCCAAGAACCGTAACTAACTTCATAGGTATACATACAACACGGATTCTAACTAAGGATAATACAGTGCTACTATTGATGTCTAAGGCTTTTTCCTCATGCCCGTACTCATCCACAGAAAGACAATTACTGCTTCACCCTACTAATAGGCGTGAGGGTGATACCTACCTGGTATAAATTTGTATGAAATCGTTTATATGAAAGTAGTTTTGTATGAAATTCCCGATAATAATAGGGTAATCAATTTAACTTTATGTTTGGGATCTGGGTGTTTATCAGTGCCTATCCCACCCAACATATTGGTAATCATAGTATGGGTAAATAAGGGTAAGTAGAAAGCATTTTTCATAGTTCTTTACCTCTTAAGCAAAACTATTATGGGCATCAACTAGCGGATAAATGCTGGTACAAAATAGGAAGGTTTCCATCGACAAAGCGGTCCATTATTCTCATTAGGTAGTCTCTCTGTGGTGACGCCGCCACCACAATTGTTTGAATTTCATTGAATTTCATTTGAATATTATATTAAATACAAAATATCATAATCACAGAACATGAAATCTTAAAATTCTATGCAATTTGACGATTCTATTTTTTTGTAAACGAGTGCGCGTATTTTAAAAATGGAGTTTAATATTTTTTACCCTAATACGCCTAAGGTACTTTACAAACAATTTTCAAGAATACCACAGATAAACAAGCGTCCCTTGATAAAAACGTAACCAATTAAACTTTCATTTTCAAATTCAAAAGTAAAAAGTAAGTACAAATACCGCCTGCAGTGAAAAGAAATTTTACATTTAAAGTTTTACCACACAGCATACTTACTTGTGTAACATTGAAGCACTCAAATTTCACTTGAAAGCGTAAAGAAACGGTCCTCATTACTTCGAAAATAAAAACTTAGCGTTCATTTCCTGCTAGGGATGGTTCGATACCATGCCGTAATGAATAACCGTTTTATTTTCATATAACATATCGATATAATTATTACTTGGATATAAGCCAACCGTTACAAAAAATTACAAAACTTACAAAACCAAATGATCAGAGACTAATCTAAAACCGTTCCTTATTTGATTCTTAACCTTCATTAGGGTGAAACATAGATAAATATTGAATATGTTTAGTAAATGTATACCCACTTGTAATGGACTATCTCAAAATGAGAATGTTTATCGATCGGTCCAACTAAAAAAACCACTCGGAATCACTGTCACGCTCCTGATATCGATATAAAAAACCGTTTTTCATATTGATAAAAAAATATATCGTCTACGCAACCGTTTTCAAATAACTGATTACGACCATGACTACTTTCAGCACGATACTCTCAATTTGCAAACAACTTGGAATATGTCTTTTCATTTCAGACATCAGTTTGAAGTGCTGCGACGAAGTTTGTATTGCCTGGATTTCAAAAAATTAACTCTTAATGTTACGCAGTGAACATTCATCATATTTGATTGATGCGACATGAGTTCTTTATTAACTAGCACCTTCAATACTATCTATAATCAAATAGCTATACATTAATTAAATATATCTCTAGACTCTATCTATCTATCGCCACCTAATTATGTCTACTATGTTTACCTAATTATGGAATAATATGCAATGCTCGCGAATTATCTGTGGCTCTTGGAATAATTAATAGATCATTAGTTAAGATACCCTCCAATCTCTCTACACGCGCATCTGAAATAATATTCATCGATTTAATTAATAATGAGAATCTCGGGAATTGGAATTTATGAGATACTCCAAATACCGGGGAACAGATTAATACGCACTCAATATTATGTTTCTAATGACAATAAGCCATACTTATTATTTATCAAAAAAGTAGAGTCATTAGCTGAGCGCCGTTGTGTCTGAGAAGAGAAAAAGGGAACTTATACAAGGCAAGAAAATGACAGCATTTCTTACTTATGAGACCAAAAATGACAGTTCTTTAATTATTAACTTTTGCGTTAAAACTTTTCAAGAGTCATGTTTAATTTTCTAAAAATTATAAAAGTGACATTACTATAATTCACGACTGTTTCTTAACTAGTGACGTTAACAGCGAAACACCATTTAAACTACGTGAAATTTGAATAAATATCTATGTAGTAATAAGCAGTTTGTCAAAATAAACATTCCAGAATATCTATAGCTGCGTCCATTACAATAGCAAATGGCGCAACTCCGCGAACTAACATTAGCAGCACCGGGAGATATATGTGTGTATGTAGATATGAATGTCTTGCGACAAACATAAAACACATTTAACGAGATAATAAAGTCACGGCCGGCGACTCGGTTTCAACAACATTATAACGTTATAACGTTATAGCGACTCCCAGCCCTAGACAGTGTTACCAATTAGACTCCTACTAAATGTTTTCTAAGAAGAACATACCTTTTTTGACTCCCCTACATATGCACACACGCGTTATGTTAATTTAAAGAATTCATTGTTGCTTAATAAAAAAATAATTATAAAATTTAAAATGATTTAATTAATATGGATAAATATATCAACACAAGGACAGGACAGGACAGGTAATCAATTGACTTTTTAATATGATGCTAGTGTTGCTTTTTCACGCATTACAGCCTAAAATGTGCTATAGTAAGTTTGCAACCTAAAAAAATGGTCAACCATTAAACAAATATTTTATAAAGTAACAGATACCTACAGATAATAAAAATTACGAGAGCTTTGATCCAATTACCTATATGGATATTCGGAAACTGCGGATACGTAATAAATAGTATAAACTCCACGACGATATTAGTTTAAAAGTGCATGTAAACAGACTTGTTTACGTTTCATAGATACATCTAAATTGGAACGGAACTAAATTCAATTCTGTGGGCGCTGTGCATGGCTTTATGTGAGATCTACTCCAATTATCAGCGGAAACACATCCGTTAACAGAAGATATCTTTCATTAGACGTCTATTTGATTAGTTCGTCAGCTCTCGACCCAATTCCGAATCCGAACGACATTTGTAATTCAGTCGTCTGGCCGGCAAGCCTCCGTTACTCGCATTTTTAATCAACAGCCCCTAGAATTTGCTCGCTAATTTGAATAACGGACCAGCTCGCCGCGAAAGGGTTGCTTCTGATCCGCCGAAAATAAAGAAAATCTTTATTTATGTACTCGTTAGCCGATTTGCATTTGAAGCGTTTGCCTTTTTTATGGTAATTGAGTAAGAAATGAGCATGCAGTTTAACACAAACTCTACGCTTTGTGTTGTTGAATTGTTTATTCGTTATTCCAAGATAGTGTACAAAATGATAATGTAGGTCTACCATTCTGCCGAAAGGTGGTACCAATATACTTATTAATTTTAATTTGTTTTGTACGCTAACGAGACTCCATAATTATTCATCTTGCACAGGTTTACAAGATTTGGATTTTTCGAGACATTCCCAGCGCTTAACGATTCTTACTAATTACTTACTAACCGAAACGAAGTAGTAATACCTCCACCAATACGACCAATACCACTTAAATTAAACCAAAACAGTTCTACCATGAAGTTGCTTCCAAATACCATTTTTCGCTCAAAATCTTTACATTCGAAATCTTGACCCATTTTTGGTACTATTTTACCGTCTGTCAACATATATATTTTAAATTAACTGTTTATACCACGGTTGCAAAAACTCAAATTATATTAAACGTACTACAGTTAATATACCTACAGTAATTCAGTCAGTGTACCCTACGAACTCCAAGCGGCCGTCCGTTGGGAGGCATCAAGTTGGCCAGGCTAATAATATCCCAATTTCGAGTACCGCCATACGATCAGCCGGGCGTTTCGTATCCAATGTGGCTTTAATTGCCAACTGTTTCGGGTCTATTGTGAAACGCTAAGGTTTATGGAGCAATGAGAATAGAATATAGCGTTGAAATACGATATTTCGCTCTGTTGGTCGGCTCGTGGAGGATTTAGCTGTAGCGCTCAAAGGCAGTATTGATACTTACGCAGTAATAATAATCTTACATAGGATCCGCGCTCTGTTCCTGCGCCGCGCTTTGCTAAGATCTTTTAGAAAACCGTCGCTTACTATATTACTTACTATATTTGCCTAGTACCTATATAGTTTACTTAAAGAGGTTAGTGAACTGTAGGATAACATCAATCTTAAAATATACTCTTTCCGTAGTTGTTTTAGTGTTATAAAAGGTTAAATAGATATCGTTAGTTATTTATGTACTCGTATTGCAATTACTAGTCATACATAGTCCCTAACAAACGCAGTTTCAAATTCCCCTTCCAGGAGACGCCTACTTTCTGTGCTACTACGGAAAGTACTTAAAGTGTAAAATTGAATTACAACAACAAATCCACAAAGTTTCCAAAATGAGTTCCGTGTTTAAAAACTGAATCATCGGTTATTATTACACACACATTGTGGTTCACACGCCGAATGCATCGTGTATTAACAAGTAGAATAAACAAAATAATGGTAAAATAAAACTTGCTACGGAGGGTTTCACCCCGATGATTTATCATAACTCAATAAACGTTTCTATATTGAGTTCTCACCCCATCAAATGTTACGTATCCTTCAGACAATTTAACGCTATTCTTATTCTGTCTATAGCTACTACACATATATTTTATATTCATTTCGGTAAGATTAAGGAAATTATTTGACATTTGTTTCTAATTTTTCAGTTGAAATTGCTCCTTATTTATTTTATCACTAGGTGATCCCCGCGGTTTCAGCCACGTTAAAAAAGTAAAAAGGTATATTCAAACACAGGGGTACCCGACTATCCCGCTATGACGGCCGCAATTTATGTTTTTTTCCAAAATAAAAGTATTATTTCCAAAGTAGCCTATGTTATGCCTTAGATCTTCAACTATTTTCCAGTAAAGTCCATTTTCCACTAAGTCCCGTCAAAATCGGTTCAACCGTTTAGAAGACTACCTCAGCCAAACAGACACACAGACAGAATATGCATTCAGTAAAAAACGTTATTTTAAAATCACAAACAGACACTTCAATTTTATTTATTTGTATCTATAGATAAAGAATTAGGTAGTACGCAGTTAATATGATGGTAAGCGGCCACCACCGCTTATGACCATCAGTAATCGATTACAAGACAACATTAGTCTTGCATGAGGTTGTCCACAGATACGTTGCTACTTCTGGGGACTAATTTGGAATTCCTCGGATAGGTACGTACCTACCACGTCCTTCTGAAGCGAATAACAACAATGAACACTGTGTTATCTGGCAAAATTAATTGCGTTGGTGATGCTTCTGGAGTCCAACCACCAATCTAGAAAGAAAGGAATTATTAAATTTGTTTACCCGAAAATTGGACCCCATAGTACATATTACGCTTCTTGCTCGTAAATAGTAGTTACCTATGAAAACAAAGATAATCACGAACTCTTGCAACGATGATATTTTCGTCAGATCCCGACGTCCCATCACGCACGAACACCAGTTTGGCGGAAGTCCGTCACTGGCATGTGGGTAACATCCCGGCAGACGATGTGGGGGCAGGCGAGACCCTTGCCATGTACATGGCGCCCATCCCGGACCCCGGGACCGGACCTCATCGGTACACCTTCCTAGTGTACCGACAGAAGAAGAAACTCGTGTTTACTGAACCACGATTGCTTGATACGTATGTTTACTAATATGTATCATCTTACATTGATCTACGTTTAGAGAGGAGTTCCTAATGTTAAATCAACTTAACGGAAAGTTTTAAAATCATTGTCAAATTGTGTATTTTTGTTGCTGACTTAAGATGTATTTTTTTCTAATTTCAGCACCGGTAACGGCCGGTTAGGGTTCTCTATAAAGAACTACGTGAAGAAATACAATCTTGAGTTGATCGCGGCCAACTTCTACCAGGCGGAGTTCGGGAACAATGGGTGCCTTCAAGGATTTACACCAATTGTCAACCGCTCCTTGTCAAAAAGATATACGCAAATAAAATATTAAACACCAAAGTGAGGACATATTTCATTCAAATAAATTATTAAACACATACACGAGTTTTTATTGAGAGTGACTATAATTCCGATCAACTTACAAAAATAAACAAAAAGATGAAAAATCATATATTTAGATAGGTGTTTTATACTTAAAATCAAAATAAAATGTGAAAACAATAAAACCCGGCCGTCGGTTAACAGTTTATTTTCCAAAAGATCTGAAAAAAATTATTTACAATATTCAAAAGTATTCCGTATCTTATTTCGAAATCCTGTCCAGCCCGAACCGTACAGTGGCGCCATCTACCCAGAACATCATTTTGAACTCAAGCAGCGCCATCTCTTGTCAACTAACGGTCATTTGATTCATGTCGTTACAAAAACGAATAATTTTTGAGTAATTACTTGTACATTGAAAATACCGATAAAATTTTATCGACATGTCCTTAGCAAGGTAAGAAATAGCAGGAATTTTTGTATTTGTTAACATTTTTATTAGAACCTCTATGTATTCATAGAGAGAGAGTATTCATATGATAAAACTTGATCTGATCTGAAACTGTGTACTCACTATCCAGCTTTAACTTGCACTCTGAAAGTCTTTGTAACAAACTATTACAATATTTGTTGTGAACTAGAACAGACCCATGTAAATCCTTCGTGCACATGGTTTTGGGGTGATCATATTGTTGTGACCATGCTATAACAGTGCAGTTTGGGGGTATTGAGTTGCGTCAGTGGAACTCATACGGACTAGAGACTCGTGTAAAGACGGCCGTGTTAATCTATACATAGAAATAAATAAAATTGAAGAGTCTGTTTGTGATTTGTGATATTAAACGACTGGACCGATTTTGACGGGACTTTCACTGAAAGATAGCTGAAGGTCTAAAGCATAATATAGTTTTACTACTTTATTTTTTGAAATTCCATAAGCGCGCGCCCCATGCGCGCGCTGTCGCGGGAGAGTGGGATAAGAGACAAGGAAAGGGATCCTTTAGCATCCCTATATCCAAGCGCACACTGTCGGAAACTGTACCTCGGCATGCTGCAACGTTCTTAGGGACGACGAGGCGTCCTTAAGCACCGTACTCAAGCCTGTCAAAGCGTCTCAAAAATTTTATTAAGTTATTTAATAATATCAGCATCAGCATCCACTGATATTGATCAGAAAAAAACAGCATACTGATACCACAAAAGTCTGCATCAGCAACAACCCTGGTACCTACTATATGTTTTGTATTTTTAAAAGTAGGTAGTTACTTAAGTTTACTTTATGTTAATACGATAATAGAAGAAAAATATATTCAATGAAATATTATCTTAAGTAGGTACCCGTGTACAACTGTATTAAGTATATCTATTTATATGCCATATTATTGTTTGATAGAAACCACATCGTGTACACAAATTACAGTAATTATACGTATACGTATAATAAAATTACAATATATAATTACCTGCCAGATAACAACACGTGCTATAATTTACTTAATATATCAGTATAGTACTTTCATTTTTGGTTTAACTTGCGATCAACATGCGTGTGTTTTTTGCTTGGTTATTATTATTAATGAATAGTTCCTGGAGTCTACTCAGTCCACCGTCAGCAGTTTCTACGTCTTTCTTAGTGTATGACGTTTTTCCAGATGTTGTTTCAAAAGCGCCTGACAATTATGCACAGGTGATATGAATCTTATCATTAATTTTATGTATGAGTTGTGAAGTTTCAGGGTAATCAAAAAAGAAAAACAGAGGCAGTAGGTACCTTTTTTTTTGTTTACGAGGGGGAAACCTTCAGAAGGTACCCGGCGCCTCGGGAGCGACGACGGGTTATGTGGGATTTTTACCGCACTAAAACCCTCCCGGTGGCCGTCCTCGGTACTGCTAAGAGGACTCCGTGGTCTTAGCAAGGAACACCATCCGGAGTCCTCTGAGCGCGTTGCCCCATCGAGCTCAGCTCGGGCGAGCGCTGCTCTCGCCGCACCGTCAAGTGCACAGCGCGGCCCCTGGAAGGACAGCGGTACGCGACCACACATACCGCTGTCCTTCCAGGGGCCGCTAGACGTGCGGTTAGAGCTCCCACTCTAGCCGCCCGCGACCCCGGAGCCCCCTTTTAGTCGCCTCTTACGACAGGTAGGGGATACCGTAGCCCTATTCTGGTCCCGGGACTACAGGGACAAGGCCGTAAGTACCTACCAGTGACAGATTTACCACTAGGCTGAGTAAGCAGACCGTCGCATTAACACGCATCCATGGTTTCTGTCAATCCTATGTTTTTCTTGCCGTGATAAATTACGCCCCGCACGCGGGAATCATCCGCCCGCGTGTATTTATTGTTCTGAGCCCGCATGCCCGCACTAAAGATGACACAGACTATTTCTCAAGTCATAAGAGAACTAGCTAATAATACCTATTGGTTGCAACAGTTATCTCTTTTTGTAGGTTGAGTTTTCCAGTGGAGTCCAAGCAATTCTTGGCAACATATTAACTCCAAGCCAAGTTGAGGACCAACCAACCGTGTCGTGGGCTACACGCCCATTCTCATTCTATACTTTAGCGTGCGTTGGTAAGTTTTGTTTCATAATTAGGTACTATTGCTATAGCCGTAGCTATAACTTTAACGAGGAGTTCAACAGATCAAAAATAGGTGGACTAATCTCTGAATTTTTATCAACCTGTGCTATGAAGCTTAGTGAGAAAAAAACAAAGAATCCCGTGTTTGGAGAATTTTTCTTTAATTTCCTTTAATAAAGTAGTTAGGTACGTCCCTTACCGCTTCTTTATTTTTCCTTGAATTACGTATTACGCATGGTCCACATTTTTTAGATCAAAATAGAAAGTATCCTGATTCTGAGTGTAAAATGTTCTTTGAATAAATTACCTTAGTTATTCATAATCCTTGACTTTTTATTGTAAATGTTACGTTTATCACTGAGGCGGTAATTTACAGTTTCTTTTGTAATTTTTGTACTATGCGAATTTAAACAATGATTAAAACACTAGCAAGAGAAGCCATAATAAAATTTGTATGAACATTATCATTCCTTATAGATCCGGATATAATATCCAGGCAGAAGACAAACATTTGTAGGTAGGGGAGCGTGCTCACCGTATCGGCTAGATCGGATGTAATTTTTGTACCAAGCGATTTCAAAAAATGATTAAAACACTAGCAAGAGAAGCCATAATATGATTTGTATAAACATTATCATTCTTTATAGATCCGGATATAATATCTCGGCAGAATCCAAACATCAGCGAGTTCAAACACTGGTTAGTTGGCAATATCCCTGGGGATGACGTGAGCCAGGGAGAAGTGCTGGCGTCTTACTACTCCCCAGTGCCATCTGCCGGAACCAGCTTCCATAGATACACCATCGTTATCTACAGACAGAAACGAAAACTAACCTTTGATGGACCACGGGATCTGCAGATGTAAGTTGTTTTTTTTTATGAAGTAGATTCAAGTCCATTTTGAAAGTGGTCACAGCATTGATATCTGTAACCAACTTCACATATTACGTTTTTGCTCCTAATGACCAAGATGGCCGCCTCATTGTCATTGTCACATGACTGTGAGTCAGCAAACATTCCCTTAACATTGGCGACTCCTCTGGTGTTGCAAATGTCCATAGACGACGGTGACTACTTTCATCAGGTGGCCCGTCTGCCTTTTCGTTAGGTTAACTATAAAAAAAGCTCTTGCATTAGTATAAAAATCAATTATATTCGCAATGCTGCTGACCTATTTTATCTTTTTACAGGACTTACGAGAACCGTACCAGATTTTCTATTTTAGATTTTTCCAAAAAGTACGACCTGGAAGGCCCAGTCGCTGGCAACTTCTACCTCGCACAGTCCAATAATATAGATTGTTAGAACTATTATTGTTTTATTTTGGATGGTCCGCTATTTTGTCCTCACATCCCAACTACCTGTAGGTAATCATATTAATACTTTTTAAATAAATGCATTATATTATTTGATTTATATTGAAATAACTACTGCATCATGGTAGATAGCGATTCTGATTCCGATAACATATGTACCAAGCTACCAAGTTCCTATAGGCATAAGTGCTTTGTAACGAATAGGCTGCTGGTATTAGGAATTTTGTAAATAAAAGATGATATTCAATAATAATGGCGCGGACGGCGG